>AWUE01017642.1:0-117105 GCA_001974825.2 Corchorus olitorius | reverse complement strand
ATTTCTTTTTATCTTTTAATAAGTATTGGTTGGACAATTCATTTAGCTTAAATGGGTATGATTATGTCAATATTAGCAAGAGTATTTTAATCTTTGATTAATGATAATTAGAAAAAAAACATACCTTCAATCCGAAAAAAATCTTTGTGCATGAATTTTGATGTTGTTTTACTTGAACGATTTTGAATGATTAAGCTTTGAAAGTTTGAAGGTTGAGAGAATTTGAGAAAATTGAAAAGTTTGAAGTTTGATGGAAAATAAAGTAAAGGGCAAAATAGTCCAAAGGGGGGCGGTGACTAGTAAAAGGGGGCGGTATTTAGCAATCCAGTTTATTTATTGATAGTCTGAATTACATGCGCACGGTGGAAGAACCCCATACTAAGCATAGTTAACAACATTGTCAAAGTCTAATTGTGCTATACTATGATTCAATTCATTAACAATACTGTAGTAATGTGAAAAGGAATAAACAACAAATAGACTAGATAAATGCAAAATTTCTTAGGCAAGCTCCATTCCAAGTTGATCTCCAACCCTTTTTAATTTTGCCTAACGTCATGGGTGAATCACTATGAACTTCAAGGGTGTTTAAGTTGCATCCTAATGCAAGTTGAAGACCAAAATGAAAAAATTCTGCCAATCATTCCCTGCAATTTCATCAACCCAAGTCAACCAAAGATTGATTGATCTCAACAACATTGTTTTCCTCCTCTGTCAATGGAAATTTCGACCACAAGTTGTCTAAAGCTTCTGCCATAATCATTAACAACAAGAAGCAATATAACAAACTGTGAAAACGAAGAAAAAGAAGAAGAAAATAAAGAAACTTGCATGAAGCAAGACAAATGCTCTCACAAGGAGTCTCGACTATGCATGTGGCCAAGTTTCTAGTAAAGATCAAAGTGTTGCGCCAAAAATCTCTTAGCGACTTTTTGCGAATAATTCTTATAGCAGTGTGGGGCGTGCCAGTCAATTTGCTGAAATTGACAAAGATTGTAGAAAACGTAAAAGTGTTGTTGGATGCAGCTGATCAAAGATCAGACGAATTGATTTGTGGGAGCTGGATCAAAGTCACACCGAAAATAATTGTGTTCAAAGGTCGTTCTTGAGGGAAAAAAGAGAAAAATAACAAGTAGATTGTTATTTATGAACTTATAACGGATTACAAGTGTTTTTGTGTTCGGAGACAAGATTGAAACAAGGAAAATATAAAGAACAAGTATGAACATGTGATGAACCAGGGATTTTTTAGAGAGTTTGAGAGAAAAAGCACAGGGTTTGATTTTTGCATCAGGGTAAGTTTGTAGTGTGTTGAAAACTGGTGGAGGAGGTCTCTATTTATAGGGGACGGCATGGGCTTGATGGCTTCATGGGCCGACGACCTGGCTTGGTTTCTAGCTTGGCACAACAATCTTCTTGCGTCGTCCTATTGCACTTCCTTCTTGCGCGATCAAGGAAACTTCCAGGAAACTGTTGTACTGACTTGATATGCCTTCCGACGCCACACACCATGTAAAACTACTCTGCGTCATGAACCTTATGCAACTTCCGGATTTTTGACCACCTAGGCGCATATACGCGTGTCCATGCTACGTCTGCGTTGCGCAAGGTGACAAATTTGTCGACGAAATAGCTCAACCATACTTAAACTTTAACTTGAACCATAAATCATACTTTAACTTAGTCATACTTAGCCTATGGTTCGAAAATAGCATCAATCAACTTAAGAAAATGGCTTAAAACGGTGCAGAAAGCCACTTATCCTTAACTACAAGACTTGCAAAAGTTACCAGAAATGGTCAAATGGTCCAAGGCACGAAAATGACTAGTCATGGGCCATCATTAACATTATGAACATGGATCCATGCGCCTGGTACCATATCTTGCTTGACATTGCCCTTTTTTGAGCATGTGTCCTTAATTGAAAACCGCAAAAAAGTTGTAAATTGAGTCAGATTAAGCCAAGATTTTACTAGGAACATGTCATGAGCTAAAGAACACACTATTAAGGCTTGATGTTGGAATCGGCATGCTCTATTTGGTGAAATTGGCTTGCTTCCTCAAATTGTCCTTAATTGAACAATATGTAAAAGTTATCATCTTGCTGCACCTGAGGTGGCGTAGGGTATGGACGGTTTAACCTTGATATCAAGGTGAAAATATTGTAAACATGTCGCATATCCTAAGTCAAAGTTCAAACATTGCATCTCATGTCTCTGCGCAGTATTGAGTCATTGATGCACTTGAGGAAACAGCTCCCTTTCTGTGCTGAAAGCTGCGCAACAAGCATTAAAATCTTTCTGCGCTGTCATTACTTCCTTTAATAATAATTATTATTATAAAAGTAATTATAAAAATAATTATTATTTTACTAATTTCGCCCCAAATATTAGGAAAATAAAGCCTTTTCCTAACTGGAATATAATTAAGGTGGCGCAGGATCTTACTGCACTTGGGATTCGAGATGAAATCCTAGCCACACATCTCAATCAAACATGTTCAAAGACTAATTTACCTCAAATGTAAATTGAGATATAAAAAAAAAGTAAGGGTAAATGAAACAAAATCTTCCATGATTCGTTGAGGGAAAAAAAGAGAAATCCCAAATTTTCAAACCAGGTAACCGCCTCAGAGGAAAACGCCTCTAGCGGTTACATAACACTTGGACATTAATTCTATTCACGAAAGGAACCATCATGTCAACTTCATTGAAGATAGGACTAATTAGTAATTACCTATTTAATGGACATGAACAGAACTTTTGGATTTGGCTCCTCTCTAGTCCATAAATTGGACTGGAGAGGCCACTCCATATTAGGATGGAGCCACGTAGTTATTTTCAAAATAAATAGATCAAATTTATTTAGCTCAATTTTAGGAGAAGTAGGCTATCAAAATGGGATGTTCAATTTTTGGGTTGACGGCGTACCTACACACACCTACACCGGAGTGCATTCTTCCTTATTCCTCATGATGACCGATCTAGAAAATTGACTGGCAAATATGATAAAAAGGAACTGAAATTACAAATAAGCTTAAACAAAAGACCATAATTCAACATAACTATTCTAAGAACTTTACAGGCTAGCCCTCATGAGTAAAAGTGTGTTCCTTTTATCTAGCTCTCACGCTTCTCAGATTTTTCAAGTAGTTAGTGTGGGCATATGATTGGATTCAACCAGAAGGTGGAAGAGAACAGAAGGGAAGTAAGTCATAGAATTTCGTTAAGGCTTTCCAAGATTAAACACCATCAAATTGATTGCAGTTTTTGTGAAGGATTCATTTCAAGAGATGTGTTTGCTTTCCTTTTGTGGCAATTGGATCTTTAGGAGGGGGCGGAATTTTTTATTCTTCAGGGGGCGGAAGTGGACTGCATCGACGGTTGGAGATATAACGGCGGCATAAAGGTTCGACTAAGAAGGAAGAGTCAAGGAAGAGAGAAGGAATCGAAAAACACAAATTAGTTTTGATATCCTGTTTCTCCTAAAAATGTTCCAAATGAATTAAATCCATTGATTTTGTAAATAGCCACGTGCATGTCTTCATCCCACTATGGACTGGCCTCTTCAATCCAATTTATGGACTGGAAAGGTGTTGTAATTTCGGATATCCCAGGAATTAACCAAAAAAATAATTAAAGCGGAAACAACAAAGCAAATTTTCTTGTGGACCTATGCCACAAATCTCCACTATCAAATCAATCAATTACAATCAACAAGCATAACAATCTCTCTAGTAAATTCTCAACCTAATCAACCCAACATGGGTGATTCTCTCAAAACAACATAAAAAACTATCTCAATTTATCAAGATAGTGTTGACTCCAATCCATCAAAACAAGTAAATATAGGATTCATACAGAGAGGTTTAAGAAATACCCAAAACAATTTTCATATATAAGTGCAAAATCTCACCATGATATAAGTCAAGAGATCAATTTAATTCCACATTGGAGAAAAGAAAAGGATTACTCACTCATGAATTGAGTGAGTATCTAAAGAAAAGAAGAAAAACTTATCTATGGATGAAGAAGAGAAGGGGGCGGCGGCTCCAAGGCTATCTCCTCCAAATCTTCAAGCAATTCTTCAAAAATAAAATACAATCTCTACCTCATAAAAACCTTAAACTAAGGTGACTATTTATAGTGGAAAATAACCCCTAAAGACTCCAATTATAACTATTATAGGACTCTAGGACGGTTTAGACTCTAACTTCGTCTCCAAGTTGGCTTAAAAGTCTTCCTAGGCCGAAATTAAGGGTAAAAATCGGATCTGGAAAATTCTGGAATTGCACAGAAATTTCGGCAGCAATTTCGGGTTTGAAGATGGCAGAACTGGGCTTTGGGCTTCAAAGTAAAGTTGTAGATCTCGGAGTCCTCTTTCCAACGCCTACTCATGGTCTTCTTTTGGAGGTCTGAGCAGAAAGTTATGGCATTTTTACCAAGACTGCGCTGAATCCTAATCCAATTAGGACTAGTATGCTGGAATTGGATATTTCATTGGGCTTGTGCGGCACCAATTGGGTTTTTAACTCCAATTGTGGGCTCATATGGTCTGAGTATTATCCCATATGAAATATTCATAATTCCATGTCTTCAAGGCTATGGAGAAAGCTTATCTGCAATCCTTCGCGATTTAAGCTCGATCTTCAATTCTTGTTTCCCTGAAATAATTCTTCAATGATCTTCATATCTTCAAATTATCTTCAATTATTCTTCAATCACGAACTTCGAATCTCTAAATCTTCACTTAAAATTACTCTGCTCATATATGTGCGAAAAGGCATCAAAGTAGCTTCAAAAATAGTGAAAATTAGTAAGTTTTCACTTTTCATCTCTTCAAGACCTAAAAATACAAATATTAACAAAATAAGATATATTAGGGAATAAATTCATTCAAAAACATAAGAAAATAGCTATAAAAATAAGGTTGTTTTTCGCTCGATCAGCACTTCATGTGGGAGGTCTCGAGTTTGAATCCTGAGATGGGCGGGGTGGGTTTATGGGAAAGGAGAGGGCTACCTCCTATTGTGTAGTCCATTTCAAAATCACGTTCATGAATAGCAAAAAAAAAAGTACTAGTCTTTGTAAAACTTTTGAATCGACCATTATACCCTTATTTTTTGAATATATTTCTTAAATGTCATTGTTTAAACTTCTACAGTTTTACTCAACTGAAAACTCTATTTTTATTCAACTAAATCTAATATCTTTATAACTATTTTATTTTACCATTTTACTGTTTTACTCAACTAAAAATTCTAATTTTATTTAATTAAATCTTATATCTTTATAACTATTTTATTTTACCATTTTACTATTTTACTCAACTAAAAACTCTATTTTTATCTAATAAAATCTAATACCCTTATAACTATTTATTTTACTATTTTAATTAAAAAACTTGATATATTAGAAATTTTTTAAATATATTTCTTAAATGGCATTGTTTAAACTTTTACAGTTTCTTTTAGAAGTAAACTTTTACGGTTTTATTCTACTGAATTTTCTATTTTTATTTAATTAAATTCAATATTTTTATAAATATTTTAATTTACCAATTTTAATTTTTAAAACATTGGAGACTTTTTGGTAGTTCGAACCCATTTCAATTATAATATAAACTAATAAAAGTATTATTGTCAAGTTTAAAAGTTAAAATAAGTTGTCTAATCATTAATGATTCATCATTTTTTAAAACTAATTAAGTTAAAAATTTATTTAAAATTTAATTATAGTGATTTGACTGTTTCTATTTTTGGAGTCTGAATTAGTACAACAGGAATTTAAAGTTTTTAAAAATAAAAAGAGAAGTAACATACAATTATTTTCTTTGACTTATAAAGTTAGAGATGTCAATCGGACGGATTGGGCGGGTTTCGAGTTATCGTCATCTAGGTCCATGTCAAATGAGTTAGGTAATTTTTTCGAGTCATTTGGGTTTCAGCTCATTCGGGTATCGGGTCAGGTGGGTTCGTGTTTTGGCCTCGGATCACTCGGGTTCTTGGTCATTTGGGTTTTGGGTTTTTCGGGTTTAGGACTCGGGTCAATTGGGCCAGCCTTGAATTTTTTTAATGTTTAATTTTTAAATCTATTTAATATATTTATGTAATCCACTACCGACGAAGTTTAGAAAACTGCATATACGGTGTTAAAGAGTTGACATGTGTCCCTTTAGATAATAATTTTGAATATTAAATACATAATTAATTATTAAGTGGGGTATGTGTTCAAGTAAATATAGATTATATAATATCTAAATTTATGTTCTTTCATTACATCAATTTAAAATTATAAATTATTTAATAATATAATTATTAAAAAAATGAAAATAGAATTACAACCTTTACCAGTGAGATTATTAGTAAACCTAATAGAAAAAATTGTCAAGATATTACTAATTATTATTATTATTTATTCAATTTGTAAAAATCTAAATTACTAATTATAAATTTATCATAATTTACTCATATAACGGATTTAGTATTTAATCATATAATTATTGTTTATATAATGAAATTAAGCAAATTTAATTATAATCGGTAAAATTATAACAATAATATAAATTTCATTGAATAAATAATAATTTAGAATGATTATAACTATAACAATGTGGATTTTATTAAATAAAATATAATTTTAGTTTACAATATTCTCGGGTCATTTGGGTTAACTTCTCGGGTCACTCAGGTTATGTGTTTGTCGGGTCTGGTTCGCACAGGGTGTCGAAACATTCGGGTCCGGGGAACCTTGTCGAAACGACGTTGGAAAGGAGTCGCCACTAATCTTTTTTTCTAAGGTGCGATTAGCCACCTAAAGGCCACCTAAGCTAAGTAAGGTCCAAAACTTGGCAATGGACCCACTAAACCTAAGGTCCGGTCTTGTAACCTAAATCTAGGTTCGGGAGTTGATTACGTTTGGGGAAGGATTAGCACCCCCGAGTCGCCCGTCAAGTGACGGTATCACTAGTCTATCTAGATCTACTGGGTCGAAAAGAAAAATTGGTTGCTTTTAATCCTTGATCTTGATTATTATTAGAAAGAGTTATGAAGGAAAAAGAAATCTCTTTAAAACCAATGTCGAGAATTTGAAGAATATGATCGAACACCGTCGATCAATTATGTCTCGATTCTCTTTCAATGTTTGTTCTCTTGTTGAATCTCCCGCACCGGGGAGAGGTTTTGAAAAACTGTGTCAAAACCTTTTATTTTTGTTTTTAAAGTCTTTTACTTTGCTTTGAAAGCTTTCATTTTAGTCTCCCTAAAAATGGCGTGAAAATATTCTTTTCTTGTTGTTTTGAAAAAAACCTTTTCCTTCTTTTATTGATAAACTAAGTCTGGTTTGAATTTGAAAATCTCTATCTAAGTCTTAAAACACTTGATTACCAATTTTAATTCATTTTGAAAACTGAGTAAGAGAACACTTGCCTTTTTGAAAATTGCTTTTGAAAAAATGATCTTTTTGTATTTTCTTGATTATACTTAATCTAAAAGGGAAGGAAAATGAATGCAGATGATGCATGAACTGGTATTTTTTAATCATTTGATTGATAAAGCGGGGTTTACTCGAGTCAACCCTTACGAACCTAGCCCGCCCCCCCGGGGATATTCGTAAAGGTTGTTCGATCTCGAAGCAAAATCCCGAGAGGTTGTGCTCATGCACCTTTACTCGGGATTTGCCCGTCATAGTCAAAAACACCACTTTATAAATCGGGACATTTAATAATGGCATGTAATGCAACAGTTTAAGTACAAGTAAGTATGATATGCATGCAATTAAGTTCTATTTTACTAAATTATTACACACCAAGGTCCGATTGGAACGATTAATGAATTAACCATAATAATAATAAAAGAGACACAAACATTTATGCTGTACTGGGCATACTGGGGACATTTCTGCGCACTAAAGAAAATGATCAGTGATATTCAGGAAACAAACAACATAATTTACATGTCACCAATGCAAATCAAAGGTCTCAATTCACCAAATAGCAACCATAACTCTAAAATTGAAATTAAGATAATCATAGAGATAAATCAAGCTTTAAGCAAACAAGCACACTAATCATGAGACCCACTGAATGTCCAATGAAAATAGCCTTTAAAGAAAACTAGCTCTTAATCCCCAAAAAACTCAATTCTCAATTTAGAACTAATTCCCAAGAGTTTGTCAATTTCCTTTCAAATTAACCTCTATTTGAGAAATTAGGTCTTAACTCTAAGTTCAATTTCCTTAAAATTGAAATTAGCTCAAAGTGTCTTACATATCATCTTCAAGCTAATTTCAATTTGAGAAAATCTTCACTTTAAGTTAAGACCCCATTTCCAAATCAAGATTAGCTTAATTGGAAATCAAGATTTAAGATCCAATATTCAATTAACTCTTAAGCACCTTAATTACCACAAATAAACAAATTTCATTTAATGTGTCCAAAAATTCAACTTGCAAACAAATCTTTATCAAAAGCTCCCCTTTTCTAATCAAAATTGCTTCACTAATTAAATTCCCATTTTTAATTAGAGCAAACAAGCATCTTCAACCATAGATCTCACATTCCAACACAAAGGCAATTCAATCAAAGATTTATGAAACTTGATTAACATAGAGATCAATTTCAAGTTGATTTAAACATAAAAATCCAAGCTTTGACATTTACACATAAATTAACCAAAAGACACAACCTTTGAACCATAAATACCCAAAAATCATGCATTTTCAAATCAAAATTGCAAACATATCCAACAACATCAACCAAATCAAATTAAAATCTAATTTTTAGGCTAAAGAACCTAATCTTAAACAATTCATGGCCAAATAACTTAAGCTCAACTTCTAATCCAACACAAAGACAAATTTATTTAACAAAGTATTCAAGATTTAATCTTGGAAATTAAAAGTTAGGATTTTTATTTAAATCTAACATGGAAGAGACTATTTAACTAAAGAAAAACTCTAAATTAAGCCCCTTTGTAAGGAAAAAAACTTAAACAAGTCTTCAATTAATTAAAATAACACATAACAGGCCCCAAATTGCATCAAATCTAAACAGAATGGACTTAATTGAAGGAAAGGGAAGAGTAATCTTACCAAAACGGCGTCGTTTAAGGGAAAGGAGGGTTTATAACCCTAATTTCTTCTTCTTCCTCGATGACTTTCACCCTTTCTCGACTTGAATCCTTTTGCTAAGAAAACCCTAGCCTCCACAACTCAGCCGCGCCATCCTCCACCATCCGCCATATCGGGGTTAGTGTTCACCGAGGATTGAACTCAAGACTCACTCGTTGCTTCACTTCGATGAACTCTGCTTCTACTTTTTCCTTTTGAGCCTTGATTCACAACCCGAGTCCCCAAAGCAACGGATCTCTTACCTCGAAACCCATCGGAGGGAAGAATCAGAGAGAGCTTATGAAGGAGATCCCCTGTGTGAGAGAGAGCTTATGAAGGAGATCCCATGTGTGAGAGAGAATGTGGTATTTTCTGGTGTGTATGGAGTGAATCCAGGGAGAAGAATTGTGAATAAAGTATCAAGAGTCAGAGAGAGAAATCGGAGGGAGCCAAGGACTCTATGGTTATTGTGTTTCTTTAGGTGGAGAGACTGTGTCCCGAATGGGAAGAGAGAGAGAGTCCAGCCTGGCCATAAGATGGAGTCAGCCTGTGTATATCTATCAAATGCAGTGTGTATCTTCTTTCTTATCTCCTCCTAGGTTCACTGAATAGAAGCCTTTTTTTCCTCTCCACCCTAACAGTTTTTGTCTCTTTTGCAGGATAAGCTCAGGAGGTTGCTGAGCTGGCCTTGGTGAGCTGGCAGAGAAATTCTGTTGTTTAGGTAGTTTCTCTCACTTAATCCTTTTCTACCATGCAAAATACTTACTGGAAAATGGTGTGTATTTTCTGCTAAAATGGCTTATTTAAAAGCAATGTGCAATTCTATTCTAAATGCTAGTGAGGTGCTAGAATACCTGAATGCTTTGTGAATTGATGCGATGCGAGTGTTGCAGTGCTCTATGCTTAAAAAGTGATGTCAAAATGTGTAACTTATGATGTGCCTTGATGTGAGAATGTCTGATGTTTACGCCATGTATGTAAATGCCCTATATTCTGTAAAAGAAAAAAATGCTACTCTCTTGATTTTGGATGTATGCTATGCATTTAAATGTGTGATTTCCTAAATTGATGAATGCCAACTATGAATGAAATGCCTGAAATTGATATTGGTCATGTAGGAATGAGGTGTTAAAGTAGACAAAATGCATGCTTATATTCTTTTTCTATGCAAAGGCAAATACTTCCAACTGAAAGCTTAAATGAATGCCTTAACTCTATTTAAATGTAAAGTCAGAATGTAGCCAAAATGCAGGGTGAGAATCAAAGTTCTTTGTCAACTGATGTCACCTATTTGCTTGACAGGGGCCTAAAAGAAATTGGCATAAAAGTGATTCAGATCGAAGTTGCAAGTCCAAAGTCCTGAATTTACAAGTGGGGTGAGGTCCTTTGATGACAATGCTGCCATGGGGTTTAACTTGAGGGCCGATTTGGGCTAAAGTTTAGAGAGTACCAAGATATATGAGCTCAAGGAGAAATGAATTTGTGCTGCTCTTTTGGTCATTTTCACATCTGCAACAAGTTTTAGATTTTGCCAATATAAATGTAATATATTCGTGTGGCATGAAATGTGTAACAGTTAATGTAGGACTTTATTGCTTGCTAGGAAATGCAAATTTTTCTTATGACTTTTGCAAATCAAGACTAAGTGAAAATCTCCTCTTTTTATTTATTTTGTAATTCTTCTGTTTTTACCATAATAACAATGCCATAACGAATTAGTTAATAACTAATGAAGATGCAAACCCTACTCATGGAATGTCTATTTAATTGAGCGTTTATTAATCAATGAACTAAATTGAGTTTAAGCTACATGATTAAAATGCAACAATACTAAACTACTAAATAAAGCTAAGCCATGAGATATGTAAAAATGCCAAAGGTGCACATTAAGATTTTTTGGGTTTTTCTAATGCAATATAGATGACTAAAGATAACTGAATCAGCTAAACTAAAATGTGGACTTAATATGACCGAAAAGCCCCTGAACATGCAAATGACCAAAATGCCCCTAGGTGACCCTAATGCCAATTAAGAAATAAATTGATTTAAATTGAAAGGATATAGACAAAAATGGGTGTCTACTGCTGCCCCTCTTTGTGTGATTTCTAACTATGTGGAAGTGTGCAAAGAAGTAGTTTGTACACTTTGTGAGAGCTAGAAAGTACACAAAGATGTAGACAACCATTTTATTGGAAAGTTGCAAAAACCTTGATTCACCGAATCATCCTTAACTGTTTGAAAATGTGTTGCACCGAGCTCACCGAATTCCCATCTTTGAAGAGATGCACCACTTTGACTTGATTCACCGAATCAGCCTGATCTATTTGAATATTTGCTGCACCGAGTTCACCGAGACCGATTTTGAAAAAAGTAATGCACCGTATGGAAACGATTTTGCCATGTGGAAAAGCCCCTGCTGCTTGGATGGAACTAAGGCTTAAACTGACTCATATGGAAACGAGTTTAGTCTTGGAAGACTGAATTCATATGGAAATGAACTTGGCTTATGGAAAAGCACATGCTGCTTGGATGGAACCAAGGCTTGAACCGACTCGTATGGAAATGAGTTTGGCTTGTGGAAAAGCCTACGCTGCTTGAATGGAACCAAGGCTTGAACTGACTCGTATGGAAACGAGTTTGGCTTGTGGAAAAGTCCCTGCTGCTTGGGTGGAACCAAGGTTTGAACTGACTCGTATGGAAACAAGTTTAGCTTGTGGAAAAGCCTACTGTTGCTTGGATGGAACCAAGGCTTAAACCGACTCGTATGGAAACGAGTTTGGCTTGTGGAAAAGCCCATGCTGCTTGGATAGAACCAAGGCTGGAACTGACTAGTATGGAAACGAATTTGACTTGTGGAAAAGCCCCTGTTGCTTGGATGGAACCAAGGCTTGAACTGACTCGTATGGAAACAAGTTTGGCTTGTGGAAAAGCCCCTACTGCTTGGATGGAACCAAGGCTTGAACTGACTCGTATGGAAACGAGTTTGGCTTGTGGAAAAGCCCCTGCTGCTTGGATGGAACCAAGGCTTGAACTAACTCGTATGGAAACGAGTTTGGCTTGTGGAAAAGCCCCTTTAGAAAATAACTCTGAATCTGATGTTGTAATTGAAAACTTCTTGATTGATGATGAAAGAGAACCAATTTGCGGTCAACTTTGATAACTTGAAGAATAGCTCTGAGTCTGATGTTGTGATTAAAACCTTTTGACTGTTGCTTCGAATCTTTGCTTTCTTGACTTTGCTTCATTTCCGTTCTTCCTGATTTGTCCTTGAATTTGCTTTCTTGTTCATGCTGAGGTCTCCATCTTTGCCCCAGATCTAACTTGAATAATATGTTTCGAAAGGTTCTTTTGCTTATCCCACTACTCTCTGTATTCATTCCCTTATTATCTCTGTAACAAAATTTGACCAAGAGTTAAAATGCAGATATCAATCATGTAAGTGAAACTCTTCGAAACATTTCATGAATTCATAAGCATTGTCCCCATATGACCCTTATGAAATATATGCCCCAAACAATTTAGGCTGGAAGAAAAAGCTTATTTTCTCTGAAAACTTTAAATTTGAACTCTGAAGAGAATTGGTGGTCACCACTTAAATGCCCTTTGAAAAGCGAATTTTGATCTTGGACTCACAAATGGAATGCAATCTTATTGTAAAACTTCTTGTTCTGAAAACTTTTTCCTGAGACATGATTTGAGTCAACAATCTGTGAAAGGTCCGAGGTTTGAAAATTGTCGAAGAGAGATATGGCTTCAAATAATTGGGTTCCTTTGGAAGAGCTGAAGCGTTCGATGCTTGAAAGTGACTCATTGCTCACTATGATTGAGGTGTCATATTTCCATTTCCTTGCTGAAACTGTGAGTGGCTCCTTGATTTCCCATTCTTGCTCTAGACTGTCATTTCGGGTTTTCACACTAGAGTTTTTCTTCATTCTTTTTTCTTTTTTATCATTCATTTTTTTATATTCACTTGAAAAACTCCAAATTCACCTGAAAACTTTCTAAAAGTTTTGACCCAAAACATTTTGCAAAAAGGACTCTTATTTTTGTTGAGGAAAAATCTCTTCTCGAACGTCCTCACTTGATCAAAGATGGACTTTTATTAGGCACGTAATGTAGGCTAGGGTTCTGGGTTGCCAAAGAATGGATATAAAGGCTCAAAAATGTGTTTGAGGGTATTTGAATCAAGGATCATTTTTTGTCATGTGAAGGATCTTATCATACCAATTGTCCTTTGCTCCATCTTAATTTTTTAATTTTCAATTTCCTCCGTTCATCTTCAATTTTTTCCATTTTCATTTTTTTTCTTTTGCATCTTTTGATTTTTGATTTGAATTTCCTGATGGAGTGGACTCAATCACTATCGGGATGCCCCATTCAGTATTGAATGCGAACCCTTTCTTTCGAGGTTGATCCTTCTTTATCTTTGGCCCCCAGTATGGAAGGTGATCTTTGATTAGGGTTTATTTGAAAAGAAATCAATTAGGCTCAAAGGGGGACAACAATGTATATTTTTCTACAAGTGAAAGGAATATGAAAGAAGGCCATTTATCACTTCAAGATTGAACATCTTCATTGAAGAGCATTCCTCGAGAAAACGAGTTTCGAAAACATTTTTGGAAATCAATTTTATCAAAATCCTTTTTTTGAAAACCATGACTCTTTTAAAAACCATTTTGCTGGACTCCTCCGGATATTCCAAGTGCTTTTTCCATTTTCTGTTCTTTCATTTTTTCTTTTCTTCTCTTTTTTTATTATTGGGAAATCATGTCAGAAATTTGTACCACCCTTCATTGAAATGACCTTCCTAATGATGAACCTGAGCGAATTGATTTAGGCTCTTCAAATTGTGCACTATTTCTTCTGGTTGAAAGAAAAGAAAGGTTAGGGGTGGTGAAAATTAACCTATATGATTTAAGGGACATTAAGAAAATTGAAGTCTGGTCATTTTGCCCTCAAGAAATTGTGATGATATTAATAATGTGACCGAATTTCCCCTTTTAGAAGAAAACAAGACTTTGGTGTTGGGTTTCAAGAAAATGGGTTTAATCTGGAAGTGAAGGAATTTGAGGTGTGGGAGCGGTGTTGACGTCGATCAAATTGTCTCCTTAAAACTTGTTGAAAATATGGATTTAGTCATCTCGAAATCATTGTTTTGACAAAAACTTGTTTTTGAGAAACATTTTTTTTTTATTAAAACTCATCATTCTTTTGCTCATACCTCGAAATTATTGCTTTCACTGATTTTGAAAATTTTTGATTAAAACTCATCATTCCTTTGCTCACAGTCCAGATGAAGGCCATTGGCCCTTCCACAATCATGCTTGAGTCAGTTTTAGTGGTAAACGCCAATCCATTTGAAAAACATATGATTGATTATCTGAAGAAACCCTCCCTTTATTATCATTATCTTTTAGTGCAAGCTCATGCAAATATTTACAAAAGAGTTCTTTTATCTACCACATGCATGTTTGGAGGTAAATGAAAAAGGTGAGGAAAATGCCCCTGTTTGGCACCCATCTCTAAGATTGCAAAGATCCAAAGTAAATTAGCTTGTCATGAGCTCTGTCTATAATATCAACCTCTGTGAAATTGCAAATGTTTAGAGAAATGAAATGATGTATGATAATGAATGATGCGACAATGTTTTGAACCATGAAATGCATCTATTTTATTACAAAAACGATGAAGTGAAACAAAAGCCCACACAACTATCCTGATGTTCTTGGGCAGAAACGTCAGGGATCCTAATCTATTATATCTGAAACAAATCTCTGTTGCCCCATTCCTTCAAATAACCATCCATCTTGACTTTTCTCTGATTCATTAGAAACTCAACAACCCTGCTTTGATCAATGACTGCACTCTCTTCTTCAAACTAGTGCAATTCTCTGTCGAATGTCCCTGAACATTCATATGGTACTCACATTGCACATTGGGATCATACAACATGGGATAAGGAGGTTGCATGGGTTCCACATACACCGGTGAAGCAATTCCGTATAAGTCATGGGAATTTGGGCAAACTTGAATCTCCCCTAATGAGACATGTACCCCTTTTGTTGGTCCTTTGGAATGGTTGGTTCTGAACTAAGTGATGATACTGGCCTTTTCCTTGATGCTCGAGGATACTCATGAGATTGGAAGTTTGGTTAAGGAACCGACTGGTATGGATAGGGATCTTGATTCACATATGAGTTTGTTGGTGGAAGTGCTGGATAAGGATAATAAGGAGGATATGGGTTATATGGCCCCGAGTGATCAAACTGTTGTGCTTCTATGCCACTCTGCATGCCGATTTGATCATTTTTTTATTCTGGCTTTTTCCTGTTTCTAACTTTTCTTGACCTGAAATTGGCTTGATTAAGGAGGAATGAGGTATTAGTTGGCGGTCTAGGTATGAATGGGATATGAACAACAAGCGGAGAATTTGACTGGTTGGGATTGATTTGGTTGGGTTCAGCACTTCCTGATTTCCCCACACCAATACTGTCCATTATCATGTCTTGCCCTTCTGACACTGGATGATCTTCTTGCGATGTTTTTCCCTTCAGTTCCGCTAGTTGATGCTTCATTATGCTCATCTGCTTTCGCAATTCCTCATTCTCCTTCTTCATCCGCTGGTACTCAGTTAACTGCTCTCCTTCCATTGCCCCTTTTCCGACAAATCCTCTAAAAACTGGAATAAATTTCAAGAACCATCAACAATTTAACTATTGATAAGCCGTACTGCTCTTTTATTGCGGAACGATGCGAAGGTTTTAATGGAATGCATGAATGAACGCCATGGCATGATGAATGAATGCATGAAGCAAAAATCGATGTATGATGCCTTGAAAGAGTGAATTTGCACAAACAAACGATGGATTGAACTGAACTCAGAGAACTTCCTTTTTCATTGATAGCAACCACCATTACACTGTACCATTATACTCTACTTCTTGACTTTATACAAGAGTGAGTACAAAAATGGCTAACACTTAAACGACCTTTCTTAATATCCTCAGTATGAGCATGTGCAATTCGAGCCTCTCATTACGAGATCACTGAATACTTCCTGTGGTTTCACCAAACCTAGAAGATGTAGTTTGACTGAAATTGCGATTTTCATCTGCCTCAAAGGCTAATTTCCCTTCTTTAATCAACTTTTTCACCTCTTCCTTCAGCTTTGGGCAATTTTCAGTAGAGTGACCTTGAGTTCCCGAGTGATAAGCACCGTAAGCGTTGGCATTGTACCATGCTGGTCGTGGGTGCCTCATGGGGTTGGCGTAAGGTAGGAGTGCAACCAGACCTTGTTGCAAAAGCTGAGGGAATAGCTCAGTATAAGTGCAGGGGATCGGTATCCAATCCATAAGCTCAACATGTTCCGTTTTTGGACTTGGAGGTTGGGACCTTGGCTGGGATTTCGGCCTATGGATGGGTGATCGAAATGGAGTGTTTGGCCGAACATTTGGCTGATGATTAGGTCGAGGCTGATAAAAGTCAGATGGGTTCCTACCTTAACCAGAGTTTGGTGAGTGACAAGCTGGAGGGCAGAAAGATGAGTCATTCGGTTGGACAAAGTTGTTATGTGGTTGCATTACACCAAAAGATTCCACGTTTGGCATGTAAGACTTGAGCTCTTCCACTTACTTGGTCAATTCATCCACCCCTTTTGCAATCTTGCCCAAGCTCTCTACCTTGTCTGAGCTAGTAGCGATTCCATTGGCATGTTCTGACTTCCCATAACTAGAGTGAATTTGCTTCGCCAGTTTCTCCGAAGAAAGAAGTTCCTGGGCCCTTTCCAAATCTCCACCTTTTATCAGCAACTTTAGAACATGCCCCTTCAGCTTGTCAATCTCCTAAGCAAATTCTTCTTGCTTGCATTTCAGTTTGATTATGTCTCTTTCCATCACCCTCTGGTCAAACTCCAACTGCTGCACCCAAACTTCCAGTGGACTACCCATATTTCCTCAATATTTGGACTTCTGACTAAGCAACTGCGACGATGCACAACAAATACTGAATAAGTGGTGTTTACACATGACCTAGGTAGACAAACTATGTACAAAGATGCACCAACTCAAAAATGATTATGATAATGCAAGATGGATGCATGAACATATACATGAATGTTATGATAACTTGTCAAATTGTGAAAATGTGCATGATAATGCAATATAACGTAACAACCTATACTGATAAACAAATGAATGACAAGGATGTGCATGATCAGTTATAAAATATATAAATGCATGAGAATGCAAAAAATGATGTCATGATATGTAAAGATGAAACCTGCAACACAAATAAGTTATACAAATATATATATATATATATAAAGATAAGACAAAAGGGAGAAACAAAAACTTGTTAGTAAATGAACATAAATATGAACAAATAACTGAGAGACGACCAGAAAAATCATGCCCCTTCTTTTATTGATCAAAATATTTTTCTTGAAAAACACTCTCACTGTGAGTTCCTTGGGGCAGGTTGGTTCATTTACTGAGAGTAGAAGAGTTTACTCTCTCTACGCTCCTTTTTTGAAAAACGAGAGGTAAAGGGTAAGCGATGTTCCTTATGTGTACCTAATGCACTCATCCTCACGGGTTTGGCCCTACTTAGGCAAGAAGCCGCTCCACTATATGCCGGGCGAGGTTTCACCTAAAGGTTCCCAATTCAACCCCACTAGCATCCATTGCTGGGCTAATAGAATTTCCTTGGGTGGAGGTTTTTCGCACAACCTGCACAGGGACAAACGAGTCCCACGAAGGCTTGCTATTATACCTCCCAAAACTAAAAGTATGCCCGGGTATGAGGCGATCTCATGCATGAATGCGAAGTATAAAGTGAAGTGTGTGAAGGAACAGCTTACCAGTTACCTAAAACTACACCTGACAGACCTAGTAACTAACCACAACAGAAGACAAAGAAAATAACAAGATATGAGTGACAAGACATAGCAGAAATATCAAAGCACAAGAGTAATAAAACATCAAAGCAAACGAAACAAAACAAACCGAAACAAAACAAAGCAACCATTTTATTAACCCTAGATCTTGTTTAGACTAAGTGAGGCCTAACATTCTAAAAGTCCCCAGTGGAGTTGGCAAGCTGTCGAAACGTTCGGGTCCGGGGAACCCTGTCGAAACGACGTTGGAAAGGAGTCGCCACTAATCTTTTTTTCTAAGGTGCGATTAGCCACCTAAGCTAAGTAAGGTCCAAAGCTTGGCAATGGACCCACTGAACCTAAGGTCCGGTCTTGTAACCTAAATCTAGGTTCGGGAGTCGATTACACTCGGGGAAGGATTAGCACCCCCGAGTCGCCCGTCAAGTGACAGTACCTCTAGTCTATCTAGATCTACTGGGTCGAAAAGAAAAATTGGTTGCTTTTAATCCTTGATCTTGATTATTATTAGAAAGGGTTATGAAGGAAAAAGAAATCTCTTTAGAACCAATGTCGAGAATTCGAAGAATATGATCGAACACCGTCGATCAATTCTGTCTCGATTCTCTTTCACTGTTTGTTCTCTTGTTGAATCTCCCGCATCGGGGAGAAGTTTTGAAAATGCTGTGTCAAAATCTTTTATTTTTGTTTCTTAAAGGCTTTTACTTTGCTTTGAAAACTTCCATTTTAGTCTCCCTAAAAATGACGTGAAAATCTTCTTTTCTTGTTGTTTTGAAAAAAACATTTTCCATCTTTTATTGATAAACTAAGTCTGGTTTGAATTTGAAAATCTCTGTTTAAGTCTTAAAACACTTGATTACCAATTTTAATTAATTTTGAAAACTGAGTAAGAGAACACTTGCCTTTTTGAAAATTACTTTTGAAAAAATGATCTTTTTGTATTTTCTTAATAATACTTAATCTAAAAGGGAAGGAAAATGAATGCAGATGATGCATGAACTGGTATTTTTTAATCATTTGATTGATAAAGCGGGGTTTACTCGAGTCAACCCTTACGAACCTAGCCCGGCCCCCCAGGGATATTCGTAAAGGCAAGGTCCGATTGGACCGATTAATGAATTAACCATAATAATAATAAAAGAGACATAAACATTTATGGGTTGTACTGGGCATACCGGGGACATTTCTGCACACTAAAGAAAATGATTAGTGATATTCAGGAAACAAACAACATAATTTACATGTCACCAATGCAAATCAAAGATCTTGATTCACCAAATAGCAACCATAACTCTAAAATTGAAATTAAGATAATCATAGAGATAAATCAAGCTTTAAGCAAACAAGCACACAAATCATGAGACCCATTGAATGTCCAATGAAAATAGCCTTTAAAGAAAACTAGCTCTTAATCCCCCAAAAAACTCAATTCTCAATTTAGAAGTAATTCCCAAGAGTTTGTCAATTTCCTTTCAAATTAACCTCTATTTGAGAAATTAGGTCTTAAGTCTAAGTTCAATTTCCTTAAAATTGAAATTAGCCCAAAGTGTCGTACATATCATCTTCAAGCTAATTTCAATTTGAGAAAATCTTCACTTTAAGTTAAGACCGCATTTCCAAATCAAGATTAGCTTAATTGGAAATCAAGAATTAAGGTCCAATATTCAATTAACTCTTAAACACCTTAATTTCCACAAATAAACAAATCTCATTTAATGTGTCCAAAAATTCAACTTGCAAACAAATCTTTATCAAAAGCTCCCCTTTTCAAATCAAAATTGCTTCACTAATTAAATTCCCATTTTTAATTAGAGCAAACAAGCATCTTCAACCATAGATCTCACATTCCAACACAAAGGCAATTCAATCAAAGATTTATGAAGCTTGATTAACATAGAGATCAATTTCAAGTTGATTTAAACATAAAAATCCAAGCTTTGACATTTACATATAAATTAACCAAAAGACACAACCTTTGAACCATAAATACCCAAAAATCATGCATTTTCAAATCGAAATTGCAAACATATCCAACAACATCAACCAAATCAAATTAAAATCTAATTTTTAGGCTAAAGAACCTAATCTTAAACAATTCATGGCCAAATAACTTAAGCTCAACTTCTAATCCAACAGAAAGACAAATTTATTTAACAAAGTATTCAAGATTTAATCTTGGAAATTAAAAGTTAGGATTTTTATTTAAATCTAAAATGGAAGAGACTATTTAACTAAAGAAAAACTATAAATTAAGCACCTTTGTAAGGAAAAAAACTTAAACAAGTCTTCAATTAATTAAAATAACACATAATAGGCCCCAAATTGCATCAAATGGAAACCAAATGGACTTAATTGAAGGAAAGGGATGAGTAATCTTTCCAAAACGACGTCGTTTAAGGGAAAGGAGGGTTTATAACCCTAATTTTTTCTTTTTCATCGATGACTTTCACCCTTTCTTGACTTGAATCCTTTTGCTAAGAAAACCCTAGCCTCCTGATCGGTCGTCAGCAAATCATAAAAATAAAATCCCAACAAAATCCTAACTAAAGCAGATAGGGCAAGTAGGGGTCGAACCCACAGAGAGATAGGTTATTTATCTTTTTCTTAAATTAATCAAACAAATTAAAAAAAAGATTTTATAGTGAAATTGAATCTAATCTAACTAACAATTAAAATTAACTAAGGATGCAATCAGGAAAATTAAAGAAAATAATTGACAAGAAAGCAGTGAATAATCAAGAAAACAATTAATAAAAACCTCCAACATAGAATTAATATCCCTCTTGACAATTATAACATGGATCATTGATATCTAATAATTATGAAATCATAGAATAGCTTGTTGGAATTAAATCCTAAATTACCTTAATTAGATAAGATTACCGGTTAAGCCTTAAATTACCCCTTTTACTTCCTAACAAATCAATTACCCGATTAAGGCTTGAAGATTCACCAAAAAACAAAGCATTAAGAACTAGTAATTTATACAAGCACAAAGAGTAATTTCTCACTCAACGTCCCTTATCTCTCTTGGAATGAGGTGTTAATTCTCAACCAATTGCTACAAACAACCAAGTCTGGACTATTAATCCCCGGCTTTATCTAGCTAATGCTAAATTAATTTATCAAGAAAGTGCCGGCTCAATCCATCAAAACAAGCAACATAGAATTAAAACAGAGATCAAAGGAATACTCTAACAATTATCATATATAAGCATAAAATCTCACCATTATATAAGTCAAGAGATCAATTAAATTCTACATTGGAGAAAAGAAAAGGATTACTCACTCATGAATTGAGTGAGCATCCAAAGAATAAGAAGAAAAACTTATCTTATGGATGGGAAGAGAAGGGGGCGGCGGCTCTAGGGCTTTTTGTCCACCAATTCTTCAACAATTCTACCAAATACAATTTCTAGATCTACATGTACTAAAAACCTAGACCTAAGGTGGCTATTTATAGTGGAAATAACCCTCAAGACTCCAACTCTAACTAGGAAAGGACTCTAGGACGGTTTTAGGGCTGACTTGGTCTCCAAGTTGGATTAAAAGTCTTCCTAGAGTAGAATCCAAGTCAGACTAGGATCCTGGAATTTTCTGGATTCGTGCAGGAACTTCGGCAGTATTTTTGGGCTTGAAAACGGCAGAATTGGTCTTGGACTTCAAAAGAAAGTTGTAGATCTCGGAGTTAGCTTTCCAACGAGTACTCATGGGCCTAAAACGGAGGTCTGAGTAGAAAGTTATGATTTTTCTACCAAAACTGCGATGAATTCTAATCATGTTAGGACTAGAAGCGGGAATAAGCGGGAATTGGATATTTTCTTGGACATATGCGGCACAAATTGGGTTTTTAATTCCAATTGTGGGCTTATATGGGCTGAGAATTATCCCATATAAAATATCCAAAATTCCAAAGCTTCCGGGCTTACTTCATGGCTTGTCTTCAACCCTTCGCAATTAAGACTCCAATCTTCAATTCTTGCTCCTTGAAATAATTCTTCAATGATCTTCTAATCTTCAAATTATCTTCAATGAGTCTTCAAACAGGAGCTTCGAATCTCCAAATCTATACTCAAAATTGCTATGCTTAAATCTGTGTAAAAGTCATCAAAATAGCTCCAGAAGTAGTGAAAATTAACAATTTCTCAATTTCACATCTCTTAAGGACTCAAAACACAAATATCATCAAAATAGCATATATTTAAGCATAAATGGATCAAAAAACATAGAAAAATAGCCATAAAAATAGGGTTATTTTTGGCTCAATCACCTCCACAACTCAGCCGCGCCATCCTCCACTATCTGCCATATCAGGGTTAGTGTTCACCGTGGATTGAACTCAAGACTCACCCGTTGCTTCACTTCGATGAACTCTGCTTCTACTTTTTCCTTTTGAGCCTCGATTACCAACCCGAGTCCCCAAAGTAATGGATCTCTTGCCTCGAACCCCATCGAGAAAGCTTTTCTTTAAATGAATCGTGAGATTCCAATTAGGTAAGCTTCCTAGAAAACAGATCTCTCGTTCCTCTTGTATATGTATTTTTTTAAGAAGATTCTGGTAGAGTGAGAGTTCAATACAGAAGGATCAAATCTAGAGAGAGCAACCTTCTGTCTTTTTCCAAATCTGTGTTACGTTTTTCATGGGAGTGGGTGTAGAGTCTCAAGAATCTCCAGTGTGTGGTGAGAGTGTCTTTGAATGTGTGGTTTTCTGTATATCAATGGCCGAGAGAAAAAAAATGGGGAGGGGTGAAGATTGTGTGTTTCTGGTGTGGGTTCTCGTGGGGAGGAAAAATGGGAGAATCTGTGGGGGTCCTTTTTTAGAAGCGAGCGAGGTTGTTGGAGAAAAAGAGAGCTTCCCCCGAGAGGGAGGGGAGATGAGTGTTGAAGATGTGTGGTCAGAGAGGGTGTGGGGAAGTTGGGAGCGAGAGGGAGAGGGAAGTTTCAGTGTATGAGTGTGTGTGTGAAGTGTGGAAGGTGCGGAGTAGGCAAATGAGTGTCTTTTGGAAAGAATCAGAAAGAGCTTATGAAGGAGATCCCCTGTGTGAGAGAGAATGTGGTATTTTCTGGTGTGTATGGAGTGAATCCAGGGAGAAGAATTGTGAAGAAAGTATCAAGGGTCAGAGAGAAATCGGAGGGAGCCAGGGACTCTGTGGTTATTGTGTTTCTTTAGGTGGAGAGACTGTGTCCCGAATGGGAAGAGAGAGAGAGTCCAGCCTGGCCATAAGATGGAGTCAGCCTGTGTATATCTATCAAATGCAGTGTGTATCTTCTTTCTTATCTCCTCCTAGGTTCACTGAATAGAACCCTTTTTTTTCCTCTCCACCCTAACAGTTCTTGTCTCTTTTGCAGGATAAGTGTCGTAACGTTCGAGTCCTGGGACTCTGCCGAAACGACTTAAAAACCGGAGTCGCCACTAATCTTTTTTACTTAGGTGTGATTAGCCACCTATCAAATTATTAAGCCCAATCTCAACCTAAGCTTGGCGAAGGCGACACTAGCCTAATAAATGATCCACTTAATCCAGAGCCTAAGGGTTCGGGAGTCTAGTACGCGTGGGGAAGGATCAGCACCCCCACAACGCCCGTCAAATTGACGGCACTGACTAACCTAGGTTTCACTCATGAGTTTCTATTATTGGTTGTAATTGCTCCTAAATTTTAAGCGATTTAAAGAAAGTGAATCTTTTGTTTGATTTTGAAAACAAAGTTACACAAGCATGAATTTCATATATTGAAAAAAAGTTTGGGAACCAAGGCTTTTGTATACTCAAAATGACTCTTATTTGGTAGAGAAACCAGAAATGGGAACTTCCCCTTTCTTAAAGATTAAAAACAAGGTGGGAATCTTCCCCTTTTGCAATTAAAACTTGCTTAATTGATTTTTTTGATTTTGGAATTCCTTAGGGAAAAAACATTCATTTTTATATTCTTGAATAATCCTTTTTTATCATTCTAATTAGGTTTGGGATCTCTTCTTAATTTTGAGAATTTTTTATTTGGATCCTTTATTTGGGATTGGAACTTTGAATCACCAAAAAAAGCTTCCTTTTAGTTCTAAAAAAACAAATTTTCAAATTCCCCTCATTTGTCTCTTTTATTCCTTATGACAAATCATCATATTTTTTAGAAATCAAAATTTCCATTTTTCTTTTAGCTATCCCATTTTATTCCCTTATGACAAAAATCCTTTCTTAAATAAAATTCAAGCCTTGATCTTTTTGGAAAAAAGAAACAAAACCAGTTGATATTCTTTTTTTTTTTGTTTAAGAAATGACTCTTGACTTGAATTTAAAATTTTAAAAAGAACCAAAATCAATCAAATTTTTGGATTTTTAGAGGTAATATGTTTCACTTTAATCTTAACTTTTAATAACCCATATTAATTCGAGTCTCTATATGCATGAATGCACGTGATGCAGGGATTCCGATTAATGTAAGTTTTACCAAATAATTATACGAGGAACATTGTCCGGGTGCCTTCCACTCATACTGGTAAGACCCCGTCCAGATGTTTCAAGCCTAGGGACGATGAATTGAGACCGACAATAGGTGTCCAAATCTCAACCATACATCCCATCATCGAGTCTTTTTAATTAGACTCGCATGGCAATAATATTTAGCAACAATTTATATGAAATAAACGTGGATGCAAGTGATATTTCAACTTTATTTTAAATTTGAGCTTTATTTACTACAATATATATGTGCATTTTATCAAATTATTGCAAATTAACTTAAATTCCTCAATTAATTATGAATTAGAGCCTTGAATTGAATCACAATACAGCTTGCAGGGGTTAAATGGCATTAAAAATTATCTTTGAGGAATCAGTTGCACTTCAAAACATATCTAGGGACGTAATTGAAAAGTTTAAGAGTCTTACCTACCTAAACGATGTCGTTTTGGGGTATCCGTACCCTTTTTCCTTTCCTTCTTCTTTCTGTTTCACTTCGCAACTTTTCTCCCTCTCTCTACCTTCGATTTTCCTCTCCCTCTCTCTCTAGAATATCGGCGCTGCGACAACCCTTTCCCCGTCGATTCACCGTCGAACCAACCCCAAACTCCGGTATAACACTCACAAACACCACCCGAGCAAGACCCCTCACCCAATTTCACCCAAGCAAGCCTCGAAACCCTATCGCCAAACTCGATGAACCCTAAAACTTTGGGCTGAAAAGAAAAAAAAAAGATGCGATGAAAGCTTAAGCACCTTTCCCACTTCGACTTGAGGACTTTCCCCAGGTAGGTGCCTCTGTTTCTTTGTTTTTTTTTTTTTTGCTCTCTTTTTTTCTATTTTACTGGTATATTGATTCTGTATTGAGAAAAAAAATGGTTCCAACTCTCTCCAATTCTTTCTCTAAACTGATCTTTCCCCAAATCTTTTTCACATCTATTTTTTTTTTTCTGTTTTGATGAACCAAGAATTTAAGATCCCACTCAAAAAGGTTTTTTTTTTTGTATTTTTTTGACGAACTTGAAATCAAAACCAGAGAGATTTTTTTTGCTAGGTTCCCTCTCTTTTACTCGCTCTTCTTTTCTTTTCTTTTTCTCCCCCCCTCCTTTAGTTTGTCAACGCCCATATATATATTGAACCGCAGGTTAATCCTCTCCGTTATTCTCTCTGTACTTTCTCATTTGAGGGTTCAAAGGGCTCAATCGTTCTTTGAGCTAAATTCCCTGTTTTCTCCCTTCAAGCTCGCTGAAGGATCGTTTTTGTCTTCTCCTGTAATTCCATTTCTAGTATATATAAATGCCCTTGATTTGTCAAAATTCTTTTTTTGTTTGAGCTCGGCGTGTTTGCCGGTTGGTGTGGCAGAGCCTGCAACAGAGTTGGTGAAGTGGTGTTGCTTTACTTTGTGTGTTTTTTTTTTTTTGCCGTTTTGCCTATACTGTTTTCTTTCTCTCTTGCTCTCACGTAAGTTTTTTCTTGCCCACAGGGTTGCTGAGGTGGAGTGGGGCAACTGGGAGAGTTCCTGCAGCCAACCAGAGGCTGCCAAATAGGTAAGGGCTCTCTTTTCCTTTTGCCTTGCTTGTTTTTGCATGGAACGTGTCTGATGTGCATGCATGTATGTTGTAAATGTGAAAGGAATAGGCATATCTAGAGGTCTAATGAAATAGAAATGCTTGCTGCAAGTGTGGAATTTAAAATTCCTTAATGGATAGCTTGAATGCCACTGCCCTGCTGTGCTTGAATGCCACTGCCTTGTTGATTTAATAAATGAAAATACTCATTCTTGAATGCTTTAGGTTTCGAATGCTCTGGGTTTGCTTGACTATTTCATACTGCCTTTAATTGCATGCTATATGAACTCGAAGTGGGTACATTTGGTACTTAGATGCTATGGTGTGATTTACTGCAACTAAAATGTCTTAATGAAACTAACTCTACATGACTCTCCTTTTATCTAAGTATGAAATGATGTCAATGGACTGATTATTATTTGTGTATGTGTGAAAGTGTCTGCTGCTAAATGCCCTTGTTTATTGCAGTGTAATGTATGGAATGCTTTGCTGCAAATGCTTATTTAAATGCAATGTGAAATCATACTCTTAATGCTAAAATGGCACTAAAATGTGTGTGGAATGGTTGCTGGAAAGTGAGTGGGTGTGCTCTTTTTGATTTCGTGCCAAAAAATGCTAGGATAAATAATGAACATTTATGCATATGAATGCAGGAAACATATTTCTGATTGGACTAATTATACCTTGAATGCATAATATAAATGAGAAATGCAAATTGGATTGAACCTTTTAAAATGCATATGGTAATATTGTTTGTGTGGAGTATGAATTGACTAAAACATGAGTAAGAGTAAAATGTTGATCTGACTTTACTGAATGGTGTGACCCGATGATGATGAATTGATGATTGAGGCTAGGACGAACGGCAACGAGATTTCTTTGTAATCTCAGTGCTTTCTGTTGTAATGGACTGGTAGTATGCTTTGGTGATTTTGGTTCTGGCATGGTGCCTTCATGCATGCTATGATATTTATTGAGAAATGCTTGCTATGAAAAATGCACGTCAATGCAGTGATGGGAATGCTTAAACCAGGATTTGCGAGGGTAAATTGGTGTAATATGTAGAGAGAACTGTCAATGGGAATGAGAAAGGAGCTGTCGAAGGAAAAGAAGAAACTGAACCGGCCCCAGGGTTTCCACAATGAGTGGAGCCAAAGTAATTTTTGTAATTTTCAATTATTTTTATTTTTCTGTAATTTTCTGAAACTTGTGATCCACCAATGCGAATGTAAAGCTTTTATTATTATTATTTTTATTTTTATTTTTATTTTTATTTTTATTTTTATTTTTATTTTTATTTTTATTTTTATTTTTATATATTTGGTCTACATTAGAATACCCACATTTTAATTTTCTTTTTCTATTTACTGCCATGCCATATATCAAAGAAGAATGGAAGCACAATGGGAACAAGACATGCATGTGCAAATGCCTTTTACTTATGAGACTAAGTGAAATGTAAGAATAAAATGAGACTAAATGAAATATAAAAAATAAAGGAAACAATCTTAATGTGACTAGGATGGAACAAAAAGATTTCCTTAATGTGATTAGAATGAAACAATTTTTTTTTTATTTTTCAATGCAAAATAATGGAAACCGAAATGCAATGTGATTTAAATATGGATCAATTTATCAAAATGCGCAAAAACAGGCTATCAATTGACCAAAAATGCTTCTGATGTAAATATGGAGATAACTTAATTCTAAACTAAAGGATATGCGCAAAAAAAAAATGTGTGTCTACAATAAGCTCAGGAGGCTGCTGAGCTGGTCTTGGTGAGCTGGCAGAGAAATTCTGTTGTTTAGGTAGTTTCACTCACTTGATCCTTTTCTACCATGCAAAATACTTACTGGAAAATGGTGTGTATTTGCTGCTAAAATGGCTTATTTAAAAAGCAATGTGCAATTCTATTCTAAATGCTAGTGAGGTGGTAGAATACCTGAATGCTTTGTGAATTGATGCGATGTGAGTGTTGCAGTGCTCTATGCTTAAAAAGTGATGTCAAAATGTGTAACTTATGATGTGCCTTGATGTGAGAATGTCTGATGTTTAGGCCATGTATGTAAATGCCCTGTATTCTGTAAAGAAAAAAAAATGCTACTCTTTTGATTTTGGATGTATGCTATGCATTTAAATGTGTGATTTCATAAAATGATGAATGCCAACTATGAATGAAATGCCTGAAATTGATACTGGTCATGTAGGAATGAGGTGTTAAAGCAGACAAAATGCATGCTTATTTTCATTTTCAATGCAAAGGCAAATACTTCCAACTGATAGCTTAAATGAATGCCTTAACTCTATTTAAATGTAAAGGCAGAATGCAGGGTGAGAATCAAAGTTCTTTGTCAACTGATGTCACCTATTTGCTTGACAGGGGCCTAAAAGAAATTGGCATAAAAGTGATTCAGATCGAATTTTCAAGTCCAAAGTCCTGAATTTACGAGTGGGGTGAGGTCCTTTGATGACAATGTTGCCATGGGGTTTAACTTGAGGGCCGATTTGGGCTAAAGTTTAAAGAGTGCCAAGATATATGAGCTCAAGGAGAGATGAATTTGTGCTGCTCTTTTGGTCAGTTTCACATCTGCAACAAATTTTAGATTTTGCCAATATAAATGTAAATGACCCTTTTTAGGTATATTCGTGTGCCATGAAATGTGTAAAAGTTAATGTAGAACTTTATTGCTTGCAAGGAAATGCAAATTTCTCTTATGACTTTTGCAAATTAAGACTAAGTGAAGATCTCTTTTTTTTTTGTAATTCTTCTGTTTTTACCATAATAACAATGCCATAACGAATTAGTTAATAACTAATGAAGATGCAAACCCTACTCATGGAATGTCTAACTAATTGAGCGTTTATTAATCAATGAACTAAATTCAGTTTAAGCTACATGATTAAAATGCAACAATACTAAACTACTAAATAAAGCTAAGCCATGAGATATGCAAAAATGCCAAAGGTGCACATTAAGATTTTTTGGATTTTTCTAATGCAATATAGATGACTAAAGATGACTGAATCAGCTAAACTAAAATGTGGACTTAATATGACCGAAATGCCCCTGAACATGCAAATGACCAAAATGCCCCTAGGTGACCCTAATGCCAATTAAGAAATAAATTGATTTAAATTGAAAGGATATGGACAAAAATGGGTGTCTACAAAGGGTTAGATTGTTTACTTTTTTTCTGGTCAAATCGGGTTGGTCGGGTTATCGGGTTCATGACAGGTTTTGACAGCTCTAAATTTCAATTATTAATTTAATTTTCATTTAATTTAAACATGATGGGTCGCGTGCAACGCACGTGGAAGTGAAGACTAGTCTTTCTAGAAGGGACTTTCAGACTCTCTGTTGGGTATTAAGAATATATTGGACTTGTTCTATCAGTACTCTGGTCTACAATTAAACTGCTCAAAGAGTGAGGTCTTTTGCACTGGAAATCCTGTTAGGGTTCTTGATGAGATGAGGAAGAAGCTGGATTTAAAATTGCCTGGCCAGCTTCCAGTTTGTTGTCTAGGGTCCCTTTAGTCTCTTAAAGGTAAGTGCAAAAGATTGCATTCTCCTCATTGAGATAATATCTCGAAGAATCAGTTAATGGACAACAAAATAGATTTCTTATGCAGGTCGATGTTAGTTGATAAAATTTGTGCTTTTCACTATCCAGAACTACTGGTGTGCTAATTTTATTCTTCCTCAGTTGTTATTACTAGAGTAAATCAGATTTATGCTAGCTATTATGGAAGGGCCAAGATACAAAAAGTAAAGCTGCTAAAGTCAACTGGCAACAAGTTTGTCTTCCCAAATCCAAGGGGGATCCTAAAGATACAAAAAGTATAAGGATCTACTTTATCCTTTATGATATTGGTTTACTTTAAATCCTTTGTATCTTTACTTTGTTTAAAGGATTTAAAGGATTTAAAGCTTTACTTTTTGTATCTTTAAAGATGAGTAATACATGTATAAACCAATATCATATTTTTGTATCTTCCCAAACCAATATCATAAAGGATCTACTTTATTGTAACAAAGCTAGCCTTATTAGGAATCTATGGCTCTTTTATTTTCGAGCAGGAACCATATGGGTTTCCTGGGTATCTACATACATATTAAAAGGTAGAAGTATAATGGACATCCCTATCTTACAACGGTGTGGCTGGAATTTTCAAAAATTATTGAAGCTAATTAGGATATTGGTTGAACAATATGTTTTTCAAGGCAGAACTTTATGGAGTTTTCCAGGTAACAAATACAAAGTTGCCATAGTGTAGGACTCACTTAGCTATAAGCAATGTAAAACTTCATGGCAGAAATTGGTTTGGTTTCTGTTTCACATTCCGAAGTGTTCTTTCCTTTCTTGGTTGGTAATTCTTAATATTCACCTACTTAGAGGTGTTCATGTGTCGGACCGGGCCTAGCCTTAATATTAATGCCATTATTGTTGTCCAAGGCTGGCCCATTTATAAAATGGGCTTCAAAATTTTGCCCAAAGCCCGATCCATTTATTAATTATTTAGACCAAGGCCCATCCAAAAGTCCGTCTAATATTTTTTTAATAATTATTTTAAGAATTAAACTATATTAATTAATTATATAAATAAAATTATAAATCTAAAATATGATATATACTACATATAATATATTACTCTTATCGATAATAAGGATTTATACATGTATTACTCATCTTTTTCTTATTAAAAATATGATATACGCATATATTATATATTATATATTTTATATAAAAAAAATCAAAAGAGGTATATTTATTTAATCGGGCCTGGCCTGGGCTTTTGCTCTTATTCCCAAGCCCATCCCATTTAATAAATGAGCTTAATTTTTTTGTCCAAGCCCATCCAATGGGCTTAAAATTCTTGTCCAAACCCTTTAAAATATCGAGCGGGCTTACGGACTTGGGCGGGTAGTGTGACAATGCGACAAAATTAAACAATTCAATTCCAAGGTTTTATTATGTGAAAATGGCAATAATTTGGGACATGGATAGGATTACGGCCTAATTAAAAAAAAACACTAGAGACATTTACCAAATACAATAAGGATCAAATTGAACAAACAACAAATAATTGGGCTTGTATGACTAAGTAAAAGCTTAAGATAAGATTTGTGTGCATGGTTTCCATGTGGTAACCTTGTCTCCCAACCTTGTCTCCCATTTGAAGAGCTAATTAGCTCATCTTTTTCCACTTGAACCGTCCTCCCTCTATTCCATTTTTTTTCCATTTGTTCTTTCCTTCTTTTCTTGTGTCCTTATAGCCATACCCAATTCTTTCCCTAATTCAATCTTTTTGATTGCTGATTCTTGCTTGCAATGAGAAATTCTAAGAGCCCAAAGTCAAAGAATGTGGAGTCCTCAAGAAATTTTGGAAGATGAGTTAGGAATTTGTTGATGTATTAGTAGAGGTTCTAAAGGGTTGGTGAAGCTCCAAGCCTTAAACTTGTTAGTTGAAAGAGATAGCAACAAAAAAATTCTTTTGGAGAGAGCGGAACTCATTGTGGTAAGTTTTGGGACCTCATAATGTGTACTTGAATTTTTGAGGTTGTATATTAAAGTTGGAATTGGGTTCAATTTTTGTTTGATAAGTTTTGGTGTTAGAAATAAGGATTTCTTATATATGAGTTCAATTTCAACTTGGAGAGTTGCAATATGGCTATTGGTACATATTTAAATGGTATGAGATTTGTAGATTAATGGTGAGGAATTTGTAAAAGGTTTGTTTTTAGGTTCTGCAGGTTCTGTTTTGTGAACTTTTGAGGTAGTAAATGATATTGAAAAATTATGAAAATTGGCAGTGTTATAGAAATTGAATTTGTAACAAGCTTTATGAAATGCTATTTTTGCTAATTTGGCTAGGATTTGGAGTTATGGGATATCTAAAGCTAATGTCGCTAAATTAAGGTTCAAAACTGGAAAAACTGAATTTGAGGTCGAATTTGATATGGCTATGGTGAGAATTTGATAGGGGTTCTTTGGAATCATTATTAGCTTAAGGAGTTAGCTTTCTTTTAGCTTTGGATCACTTGATTTGGTTGAATATTGATTAAGTTATGCTCGTTTTCCTCAAGCATCGCAAATCTGTAAATGGCAGGACAATATTGTATCAAGTTCATTTTTGCAGAAGATTTCGAGGGGCATAACTCTGTCTCTATAAATCCAAAATAAGTCATTCTTGTGCGCAAATTATAGGGTTTTGTGTCCTCTACAACTTTGTAGGAGAAACCGAGTTGAGATTATAAGTGTAAAATAGAGAAAAATGATCGTTTCTGCAACTGCAAAGTTTTTCCCTAAAAACAGGATATTTTAGGAATACTTGGAATCAACGTAAAATTTGAATATGTTAGGGGCCGAATTTGAGGATGGTTCTTTGGAGTAAATTTTAGTATAATGAATTATCTTTCAAATTGATGTGGTTTGATATGATTTGGTAATGGATCAAGTAAGATGTGACTATTTTTGTGAAGTGCCGCCATGTAAAATTTATGCGTTAAAATAGAGTTTGTCTAGAACTTTTAGTTGATATATTTGTTCTAATTATCTCATACTCCCAAATGATTAGGATTCGAATCGAAAGGGACATAAGTACATCAGTACGTCCGCAAGGAAGTCAACGTAAGTATACGAACCTCCTTAACTGTGAGTGCTTTGTAGTTATCTTCATTTCATTAAGAAAAATGCTTTGAAAATTGCTCCCATGATTTATAAATATTGTTTTTAAGAGCATGATTTTATAAGGTTTTTCGTAAATTATTTTAAGTGCATGGTGAAATCTCATGATGGCCCGTTGCATTATTTGATACTGTTAAATGTTATTGATTTGATCTGATAAAGGTGAGCCGATGTTTTTGATACATGATTTTGTTTTGATATACGATGTGATGGACCATTGCCTTGTTTTGATAAATATGATTGTTTGTGATGATTTTCTTTGGCACGAGCCTAGGGCTCTAAGTGTTGCAACATCTCTTGATTAGTTAAGTAGTCCACGGACCGCCTTTTGAGGGGCGTGGATGAGTGTGGCCTTACGTGGCAGGCGCGAAGATAGGCCACTAAGGAAATTGGTGGGTGTAGCTATAGAGTGCCAAGTAGCAAAACTCACGCCAACGTCAAGGACTAGACCTAAATGAGTGAAACGGGCTTTTACGTGATTTTTATGATTGCAAACTATGAGTTTAAATAATGGCTTATTACTCAAATTAGCCCCTTAACTATCCATTTTGGGACAAATTGGCCCCTTAAATTTTTTTGGGACAAATAAATCCCATAACTTTTAAAAAGGAGACAAATTAGTCCTTTTCTGACGAACCCTTTAACGTTCGGAAGGTGAGGGTGCGTTTGACTTCCGATTTACGGTGATTCTAGCGGCATTTAAAAGATCTCGACGAGAAGAATATGATGGTCAAGGAGGTGAGAAAACTAAGCAATTGAAAATTTTCAGATCTCGGGTCAAATTTAAAATTGACTGGAAAGTGTGGTCTTTTTCGAAGTCGGAACGAACTGAATTTCTAATATGTCACCCTCTGAGGGATGCTGGATCTAGTTGTTGCGATGGTGAGAAACGATAATAAAGAAAATAAGCGATGCCGGTCTACTGGCCTCGAAACGGGCTAAATTTATAATATGTCACTCTCTAAAAGATGTCGGTCTTATTCGCCCTATTTTCTTTGTCATTTTTTCTCAACTTCACAACCAATAGATCTGGCATCTCTCAAATAGTGACATATCAAAAATTCAACCCGTTCCGACACCGAATAAGACCGCACCTTCTGGACATGCACAAGATTGGGAGTGTGAATTGAATTGGGCTATTAAAGGCCTAAAGGGGAAGTGTTTTCTAACCACTATTATGAAGCTAGCATGGATCATTAATATTGTTATCAAATTTGGCTAGAAAGAAATTACAGATTCTCTTTAGAGGACAACAACAGTCTATTGAGAAGGTTTTTTTGCAGAGTGGCAGACATGCATGATTAGATTTAAACTTCATGGCATTGTTGGAATCTCGTCTGAGTATGTAAATAGAAGACTTTATTGAAATTGAGGCTAAACTGTTTCGGGAATTAGTTAAGTCTCTGCAGTTTTTTTTTCTCATCATGCTTTAATGATTGTAAAACTATAAGTAGTTTTAATGAAATCGCTTAATCATAAAAAAAATATCTGGCATGCCTTCACTCATGAACACGTCTAGTTATTAGGATCATTCAATTTAATTGCGACAATAAAGTGTTGGTGAAACATAAATTTCAACTGTATCTTGGATTTTTTTGGCAATAAGAACTGTAGCTTGGCATTTTTTTTTTTTGATAGAAGTATCTTGTCATAGGTAAGGGTGACATTCATGATAGCTATTTCTTTCTTTTTTTTGGTGAAAACATGATAGCTATTTCTTCTCTCACTTTAATTTGGTTTGAAAGTAGCCTTGCAAGCGAAACATAAGACTACAATTCCTTCATGGATGTAATTTGTGATATATATAAAAAAGTTGTTTTAACTTATGAGTTGATTAGATACATTAAGGCCTACAATGAGTAACAGATCCCCATTTTGGATTTGGACCTCTGATGGGATTGAAACTTTCATATGATTTGTCTTTGGGGACTTGGGATGAGATTTCCAATGTAATGTTCTTTGAAAAATGGAATCAAGCATGTCCATGGAACAAAGCATTAGTCTATATTTTTCATTACTTTTCTGATCTTGTGGCTACTTTCTGTTCTTTCTTACATTTTCCTTTTACGTTACCCCATGACTTTTTTTTTTGGTACCCTAACCCATGGCTCATAGTATCAGAAATTCAGAATCCAATATATTCGGACAGTGGAGTAACGCTTTTACACCGAAAGAGCAAAAAAAATTAAACAAACAGAAGAAATCAAATCTTGGCCAACCAACAGAAGAATGTCTCAAAATCTAAAATTAGATAGAAGTATATGAATCAAACTGCTTACATTGCAGTTTCGGATAAATGTCCCGGATAAGCCATGATGCCATTAATTCATAAGTCTTCTGTGTCAAATGAACTCCATCCCAACTCACTCGTTCATCAGGGTTTGAACATACTGTTCCACCTCTAGTTCCGCAACAAGGCTTTTGTAATGATTGGGGATCAAAACCTGATAACATTTTGACAATGTCTCAATGCATGACTATGAAAAATTCATGGTACGATGCGATCTCAAATTAAGCAAAGAAACTAGAGTTGCACTTACCAAGCATATTAGCCTTGGTGAAAAGCCAGAGGAATGAATCGTAGTAGTTCCCATAGACAATGATCACATTGGGATATTCTTGTTTTAGCTGCTCGATCGCTTGTTGGAGATAATCGTTATGATAGATCGAAAAGTCGTTCAAATACTTGAGGCAATGAAGTTCATCATAAGCATTGGTATCATTTGTTCGAAATTGACCGAGATATGCAGGAAAGCAGCCTATGGGGAAGTTCCCAGGAACAATTATCCGAGTAGCACCAAATCCAATAACTCTCTACATATACAGGGAGAAGTTAAAAGTAATAGAAACAGGGCCACCATGAGAGAAATAATTAAATAGAATCAAATCAATGTTTGGTGAAGGAAATTAACTTACTTTGACAGCATCTTTTATTGCTTGGACTACCTTGGGCACCATGGCTTTAACCTCCTCTATGGTTTTTCCGCCCCTCCAAAAGGCATAATTATAGTCATTTCCTCCTATCTCCCCAACCAAGAACAGAGCTCTTCCATTTTTTTCCAGACAATCTATATATATCAAACAAAAAAAAATCCCCTTTTTAGCATATAATATAAATCACTATTCCAGTGAGCTCTAATTCAAGATTTGATCAAAATATACAGAATAAGAATATTGTTAATTATATTAGCGGAATTGAAGGTGCATGGCTGCATGCTAATTGCTAACCTTTGTCCAAGCCACAAGTTCTGTTAAAATAGGTAAACATCCATTCAAGTTGTTCACTTAGAGAGTTGGTTGCCGGATCTTCCATAGACAAGGCAGTAGCTCCGGCGACCGCGAAGTTAACTCCACGATCAAATGATCCATCTTTGTTTAAGTAGGCTTCAAGTAATGGAAATTTAGCAGACATTGCTGTTCCAATGCATAAAACATAATTCAGCTCATAAATACTTATAACTGACACACCTATATAGTTAACAAATTAACCAAATCCATAAAAAGTAAAAATGACCCATTAATCATTTCATTGCAGTAATTAAGATGAAACAACAAAAATTGAAAGTCATCAGTTGTTTAATTACCTAGAAAATCAATCATTAACAAGCCATTGGAGCATCTTCCAGTTGGCCTATTGAAGAAGGTTTCACCATAGGGTAGCCTAGCACATGAAGTTGAAGGGTTCTGTAGCAGATCATTACCGGTATCTGCAATCGAATCCCCGAGCTGATATATGGAATCAAACTGGCAAGAAGTAAGAAGATTTTGCCCATAATTGCTTGAAATTATAACATTCAAGAAAAAGCTACTGACAACAAGTAGAGAGAAGAGAAATCTTGGTGCGGTAGCCATTTTCTGACACAGAATTTTTACTCTTTGAAGCCATATATAATATTCAAAAAGTTAAAGGGTTACTATTTTCCATTTCCTTGTTTTATCAGAGGAATAACTTTGTATGCACGCTTACGCATTGTATTATACATTCAAACTATAAATAATTCTGACGTTGAGTAGCTCTAAAGTCTGAAGCCAACAAGATTTTATGAGTAAATGGATCAAATAAAACAGCCGACCGAGATAGGCTTTGTATGACACTATGACTTTTAGCAAGAGGCAACCAAGTATTAGCATGAGAATATGATAAAATTTATAACAATTTATTGTCTTTTCCGTCTCAAATATTGACGAATTCAAATTTTTATATAGGACTAATTAGGAGTTTTCAATGATTAAGATATATTACTTTATTATATATTTATGTAAATAACTGTTTTTCTGCCAACTGAATTTTCTTAGATGACATCCAAAATTATCAAAGGCATTGTGGAGTCTTCGACATCGAGAGGAGTGAGGACTCATTCAACAAGGTTGTAGGTAAGATGGGTTGGAATAAGGGTATTTCAGAATTTTCTTAAGAAAAATCTTTTAGATAGTATTTCTCAGCTTCATCTGATTCTGCGTAATCTTCAGAATAAAACATGGGCATATATCTTTTTTTTGAAATATATTTTTTAATATTAAATACATGATTAATAAAAAAATTTAGTATGTGTCTCTCTAAAAACTCTGTATGAAATAATTATCTTTGTTTAATATAATTGTCTGAAAACTATATATTAAGTTTTGATTAATTTGAAATTGAATTGTATTAGATTTCAAATGGGACATTTCCTTCCATCCAACGTTTAGTTACTTTATCATATTCACAACATTCAAATATAAAACATTGAACTCATTTCATTCAAATCAATATAGGATGATGCTTTTACATCTTAGTCATAATTTTGAGAGATGACTATTATATTATGCATGATGCAATTTATAATAAAAGACAAATTATGTAATACATCGGTGGTGAAGTTTAGCAGACTACACAAGTGGGTCCTGAAGAGTGACATGTGTCCTCTAGGGACTAGATTAAAATATTTAAAACTTAATTAATTAAAAAAATGGACATGTATCAACTCCACAACCCACTTATGGAGTTCAAAATTTACACCGCCGATGTATCAAATAATTACCCATAATAAAATTCATTTCTTGATCATTTCTCAATAAATCTCTATTACTTCATAAAGATGTATTAATACTGATCTTAGCTATTTCCTACTAACTATTGTTTCAATTATTATGTCATCATTAATTTCCAAAAAATAAAAACTGTCTGTCTGTCGGCTGTCACCATCAGAGTCAACAAACTAGGAACTTTTTATGAATTAATCAACAGGATTTGAATCCTCTGCCCCTTTCAAAGTGTCTCAGTTTGTGCTGTGTCCGGGATAAGTTTTTTGGTAATAGTTTCTCAATAACCTAGAATCTAAGCCACCATTAGGAAACTTGGCTTTAAGTTTAACCTTTCAAATTTTTTTTTTTTAAAAAATACCCATATCATTGAGAAGAGAAAAAAAAAAACCAGATTTCTTTTCCTTTATCCTTTAAAATCTTTTTCTTTATCCTTTAAAATCTTCGACTTCTGTTTTTTATATGGTTTTTGCCTTTTTGGCCCGATAATGTTGACTAGAAGTTGGTCACTTCCCACGATAAAGTACTCTTCCGAAACTGAAACAATCTCAAATGGTAATATGTTATGTCAAAAGATGGCCTTTCTTTATTCTTACTTTGTAAAAATCAGCTGGATGAGGATTCAAAGTAGTTCATGGTTTGATTTTTGGGCAAAAAAAAACAATTGCTATAATAATAATGTAGTGTAGTAGTAATAGTTTGAAATTCTAATGAGATTTGAAATTGTAAAATTAATAATTAAATAAAACTTTGTAGTTTGTATTTTTCCCATTCAACTACAAGAAATATTGAAAATAACTAGACGATGACTTATTCCAAATATCTAGATGTAGAATTTCATTTTCCTACAGATCATCTATCTTAGTCAAAATAAATTTGATAATATCATCCATCTTAGTCAAAATAAATAGATAATAATACGCTTGACATTTCTTGAAATTCAAATCAATTAAAAAAAGGTTGAAATGCAAACCAACGAGCTAGAAATGGTTTCAAAGTTCAAACTAATGGGATAAGTAATTTAAAAAAAAAAAAAGCAGCAAAATGAACGATCAAATTACTGTAGAAGTATCAGCAAAGTCATCAGAGGAATCGATCAGTGGCTGAATCTGGAGATGGTAACATCAAGTGTTAAATCTTGAAAGTTGATCAATTTGAATAGGCAGATATCATTTTCTTTCAAGGAATTATCCTCGACAAATTTCCTCCAACCAGAGTGTATCTTTCCATGGCGTGGATAATCAGAAATCTTCACATCCCATGTTTTATCAGAAACCTTAAGTTTTATGTTATTCGCTCCAGGACTCAACCGAATCCTCTTGGTAAATTTGTTTGTCACATTCTGCCAAAGTAAATAAATAAATCATGAGCATGAAATGGAAAAGGCAAAGGCAAAAACTAGTAAATGATATCCAAGTAACATACCAGATATGTGCCTTGCGCATAAGTAGGCTGCATAATAACTTTGAAATTAAGAGATTTGGACTTGAATTTCTTGGATTTCTTAAGAGCAGGCAAGTTAGTCTCTTGAGTTTCCACTTGTGCCTTGTCCGCCGCCACCCATAGATGGTTGCTCTTCCTCGCCGCCACCCATAGATGGTTGCTCTTCCTCGCCGCCACCCATTGTTGGTTGCTCTTCCTCGCCGCCACCCATTGTTGGTTGCTCTTCCACTTGGCTTAATTCACTTGTGGCTTGTCCGCCACCAATGGTTGGTTTCTCTCCCTTTTGGGGTAAATATTTCTCCCAAATATCTGGAGATACCCCTTTTCTGGAGCATTGTCTTCCAAATATGTCAAGGTTGAATTTCAAATCACCTTGATACTCAAAAACTATAAGACCTCCAATGCCTAGCGAATTATCATTAACAAATTCCTTCCAACCCTCTCGAAAGTATACCTTATCCTTTGCCACGTTAACCACTTCAACAGCCCAAGATTTGCCATCACAGCTAAGTATTAACCGATCTTCAGGTAATTTATTAACTAGACATCTCTGAAAGCCCTTTGCAAATTGAGGTGGCAGTTTCTATCAAACAAAAATTAAGAAATTAAACATATAAAACAATAATTATTATTATATCTAAAATAATACTAAATTTCATAAGGTGGGAGAATTACCAGGTCAGTGGACAAGTCACCGATTAAAACCTTGAAAAAAGCTGGCTTCTTTTCCATAATTAGGAGCTATGGTCACGCCAGGGATCAGTTGCAAGCAAGTGTTAATTTTGAGTTATATGATCATTCATGGCAGCGGTTACTGCAAGTTATGCCGGAGAAGGAGCTATAATTATCCCTTTTCAATTTTAATTTTAATAATTAACAAATTATTGCTTATTTAAAGGTCTTTTTTTCCTTTTGGTCTCTAAATTGAAAAAGAAAAACAAATCATTTTTTTATTTTAAATTTCTCTAATATATCGGGGGAAGGAGGTTACAAAATCAAATTAAGTAGTTTTTTTAGGATGAATTAATTAAGTAGTCGTTTATCTTATATTGACGTGGAAAATTGCACGTTGCACGTATTATTTGCTCCAAACCAACATGCCATGCAAATTTGGAGACAACTACGGGCCTGCGTGTCTACGATCAAATGTGAATTAAAGTTTTAATTAATTAAACAAGACACAGGCTACTCACTATGTGAGTAGTTTTTGACAGTTTTTTTTTAAATGGGTAGTTTTTTAAAAATGATATAAATAAAATTTAAATACTTATATTTATCCTCTAATGAGTAGTTTTATTTAAAATAGATACTTTTATTTTGTTTTGAATTTTTATAAACTGAGTTTGTGTCCGAGTCAACTCGTGACACAAACTCAGAACTTGGCTTTATAATTAGTAGAGATTAATCAATAACCATATATAGTGTACTAAAAATTAAATTGGTTATTTATATATATTAAGTATGGACCCGGCCATATTTAAAAGGGCTAAATACCCAAAAAATTCCCTTATGTTTTGCTTTTGGGACAAAATAATCCCTTATATTTTTTTCGGGACAAATTAATCCCTTACGTTTCAAAAATGAGTCACGTTAGTCTTTTTTGGACGGTCCGTTAGTCACGTGACTAACGGTCGTCAGATTTGCTGACGTGGCTTTTCCACGTCAGCAAGAAGTCTACGTGGCATCCACGTGGCTTTTCCATGTCAGCAAGGGACTGATTTGTCCCAAAAGAAAAACATGAGGGATTTTTTTTGTCCCAAAAGAAAAACATAAGGGATTTTTTTAGTATTTAGTCTATAATTTAATTTTCGAAATAAAAAATTGATTTTTTTCTTTTTCTTTTTTCTTTTTTCTTTTTTTCTCCTTCTTTCCAAAAACTCTATCAACAATGTACCAAATAATAACTCATCTTTTAAAATTAAAATGGTAAAGATAATTCAAAAAAATAGTAAAAATAAAATAGTTATAAAAATATTGAATTTAATGAAATAAAAATAGAATTTTTGGTAAAACAAAACTATAAATTTTTAAATAATGTCATTTAAGAAATATATTTAAAAAACAAGCCCTTAACATCACGTGCCTCTATTTTCTAGAAACAAGCCCCTAACATATTTAATCTACTCTTAGCCGAAACGAAAAAACTCTTCCTGACCTCCTAACTCCGGCGGCCAAGTACGAATGTTATAAAACTTTTGAATTGATTATTATATCCTTATTTTTCGATTATATTCTTAAATGCCATTATTTAAATTTTTATAGTTTTACTCAACTAAAAACTCTATTTTTATTTAATTTAATCTAATATATTTATAAATATTTATTATTACCATTTTACTATTTTAATTAAAAAAACTTATATATATTAGAATTTTTTTAAATATATTTCTTACCCTTATTTTTCAAATATATTTCTTAAATGTCATTTTTAAACTTTTACTATTTTACTCAATTAAAAACTCTATTTTTATTTAATCAAATCTAATATATTTATAACTATTTTATTTTTATCATTTTACTATTTTAATTAAATATATTTCATAAATGACATTATTTAAACTTTTACAGTTTTATTTTACCAAAAATTCTATTTTTATTTAATTAAATTCAATATTTTTATAACTATTTTATCTCTACCATTTTTTAGGGAATTATCTTTACTATTTTAATTTTAAAAGATGAGTTATTATTTGGTACAATGTTGATAGAGTTTTTGGAAAGAAGGAGAAGGAAAAAAGAAAAAAAATCAATTTTTTATTTTGAAAATTAAATTATAGACTAAATACTAAAAAAAATCCCTCATGTTTTTCTTTTGGGACAAAAAACTCCCTTATGTTTTTCTTTTGGGACAAAAAATTTCTTATTTTTTCTTTTGGAACAAATCAGTCCCTTGCTGACATGGAAAAGCCACGTGCATGCCACGTAGACTTCTTGCTGACGTGGAAAAGCCACGTCAGCAAATCTGACAGCCGTTAGTCACGTGACTAACGGACCGTCCAAAAAGAACTAACATGGCTCATTTTTGAAACGTAAGGGATTAATTTGTCCCGAAAAAAATATAAGAGATTTTTTTGGATATTTAACCTATTTAAAAGTAATCAATCACACTGTTGGGCCTTAGTTTGGGCTTTGGGTTTCCATCTTCAATCACACCGTTGGGCCTGGCATTTGATAGGACTTGATCGTGACAAAGCAATCATATTTCATTGACCGGCAACTATACTCAAAAGTCAAACCACATTGTTAGGTATTTTAGCTTAATACAATCAATTAAAGACCTCGAGAAAATATATAATTTTAGGAAGCTGGCATAGTATATTGAAAGCACCAAGCTTATAGCATTGTAAAAAAAAGTTATTATCAGATGTCAGTGGGGTTTAACAGACTGCACATGCGGATTTAGAAGGGTGTCATGTGTCCTCTTAGGGATTAGATTGAAATATTAAAAGTTTAATTAATTCTGAAATGTGTTACTTGTCAACCTTTTTCAACCCACTTGTGATATCCAAAAACAACACTGACGGTGTACCAAATAATAACTCTCGTAGAAAACTAAAAGGAATGTTCAAAGGATATATAACGCATATTGAAAAAAGAGAAAATCAAATCTTGACCAACCAAAGAAGAAATATTGTTTCCATCTGAAACTAGACAGCAAAACTGTATGAATCAAACTGTTGCAGTTTCGGGTAGATGTCTCGGATCAGCCATCGTGCGATTGATTCATAAGCCCTTTCTGTCAAATGAATTCCATCCCAACTCACTCGTTCACCAGGGTTTGAACATATTGTTGCCTTAGGATGTCCACAAATCTTGAAAAGTCAAAGTTGTATTCACCTCCATTGCCGCAAGAAGCTTTTTGTAACAATTTGGGATAAAAAACTAATGATTTTTTCCAACTATGAACATGTTATGGTAATGTTATATTCTTAATCTTTCTACGGGGACAATCACTAGATCTATGACCTGGCTGGTTATACTTGAAGCACTTGCTAACGATTGGTCTAGCATAAGGATTCGGTGGCTTTGTGGTTTCCTTAGCTACTTCTGTTTGTTTCGCCTTATCTTTTGGGTCATTCTTCTCTCGCATTGGATTGGAATTCCAATTTGAATTTCTTCCCTTCTGACTCGATCCCCCATAAGTCTTCTTATTGGATTCATCTCGGTACTTCTCTTGCATCAAAAGTTCAGCCGTGGTAGCCAAATTTCTAGCATCATCAACCATGTGTATAGACTGAACCCCAATCTTATCTCTGACTGAGGGCCTCAAACCATCCAAATACCTAGCCGCCCTTTGATCCTCAGATTCTTGCAAGTTGACTCTTTCTGATAACCTCAAGAATTCTGTTGTATGATCATGGACACTCATCTGACCTTGCGAGCAGCTATGGTATTGCATATAAAGAATCTGCTCATAATCAGGCGGTAAAAATCTGGCGTGGATTTTCTGCTTCATCTTTCTCCAGGTCGTAATAGATCTCTTGCCCTGCCTTCGTCTCTCTGTTTGCAGCCTATCCCAACAAGCTGAAGCACCACCTTTCAGCCTATAAGCTACCAACTTAACCCTTTTTCCCTCAGGTCTTTCACAATAATCAAAGAATCGTTCCACCTTAGAGGGTATCTTCTATTCCTAAATTTCCATCAAAATTAGGAATATCCATTCTAAGCTTAAAGGAATTACCTCTTTCCTCATTGTTATGTCCTCCAACGACAAATCCAGCATACCCACCATCTTCATCGTCAGATGATGAATGATGTAATTGTCTCGCAACGATTTGATTTTGATTTCCAAGGTTAGCCCTCGCCGCGGGTTAGATAGGGGCAAGTCCTCTATCTCGGTTCTGCGCGTTGTTGCCTTCCCTGTCAGCAGCGACTAATTGAGCTAACTGATCCATCCTTTGCGCCAGCTGATCGACCCGTTCGCCAATAGTTCACACCTCTTGTCGTAACACCTGCATCCCTCCGTCAGCAGGATTGCCTTCCTCTCCGGCCTTGGCCATCACTCAAGGAGAAACCTTGGCTCTGAATACCAATTAACGTAGCGGTAAGCGAAGAAAAACAAGATCCTTGAACAATCAAGAAATCTAGAGTTTGAGAATAATCTCAACTTTGGGAAAATATTCCACAAAAGATTTATTTAGAGAAAAAAAATAGAATTCAAGAGTTGTTTAATTTTTAAACTAAAAGGCCTTTATATAGGCAAACTAAATACCTAAGTCCAAGTCAACATAGGATTAGGAAAATAAAAGACTCCATCCTAGTTAAACTAGGAAATAATTAAAATAGCAAAAAAGAAATAATTAAAAATAAATTAACGTCCTGCGTCAAATCTATTGCTAGTTGGAATTCTATACCGTTTGGTTAGATTTCATAAGGTAGCAACTAGTTGGTTGGGAGTTATTGAAGGGTAACTGGGAATCACTAGGGAATTATAGATGCGAATTGAATGCTCGCCCGTTTGGGGAGTGTTATTCGTGTATGCTATAATTCACTATGTTTAATGCTGTTGAACCTTGAATTCTTTGAGCGTTTGCCATAGGGTTAGGACCTCAATTAGGCTAGTTAATAGTGTTCGCTTTAATTAATATTGTGGTGAATTCATGGGATTGATTAGCGTTTGTTGTCAATCTACACCTTCTATTTTGAAGAATATACTAACTTCTTTTGTTTCAATGATCAGGTCAACCTAATTAGTCAAGCTTGGGATTGGAAGTCTTCTCATAATCACTTTTTCTTTTATTTAAATTATTTGCAATTTAGTTTATTTATTCTTATTTTAGTTCATAGTTTATTTTATTCAAAACCCCCCTTGATTTATTTTGCTGTTAGAAAGTAGTTAGTGAACAACTCCCTAAGGATCGACCTAGACTTGCCCTATCTATAGGAAGGTTTAGTAATTTATTTTTGGTGATAAACGACACCCATCAAATTTTGGCGCCGTTGCCGGGGAGTTAAGTAGATTAGCTACTTTTCTCTTAGTTTAGTTTAGTTTAGTTTTAGTTTAAAATTTCTATTTTTTATTGCTCTCTTTTGTTTGTTTTTTGTTTCTATTGATTTGGCTTTCAGGTAGTGCATGACCCGTAGAACAGAGGGATAACCACCTGAATACGAAATAATCCCTGAGATCAAAAGGTTTGCACAAAATCAAATTTCACAAGGAGGAAAGAAATTCAAGCAGGATACCAAACAATGGAAGGCGAAAGAGAGGAAGAAAATAAAGCGAATAATCGTGTTGCTAATCCACCACCACCACCACCTGCACTTCCTCCACTTCAGGATCGGAATAATCTTCCACCACCCCTTCTAGCAAGAGTGGTAGACAATCGATCTATGAGGGAGATCATGGCTCCTAACTCGAACGATCAACCTCTCTGCATTCAGTATAATAGGCTAAATGCTCCATGCGAATTAAAAACAAGATTTATTCATTTATTGCCTAAGTATAATGGATTGCCTGGGAAGATCCCATTAAGCATATTAAACGTTTTCTAATGATTTGTTCTTCCACAGGACCTGCAGGAGTTGATAAGGATCAAGTTAGGCAGCGTGCTTTTCCTCTCTCACCTGAGGGAGCAGCAAGGGATTGGTTGGATGATCTACCGGTTGGTAGTATTGATTCTTGGGCAGCTCTTCTTATGGCATTTTTCGAGAAGTACTTCCTTACCACAAAAACATCCCTAATTCATAAGCAAATTGTTGGTATTAAGTAGATGGATAGTGAAACTTTGTATGAATACTAGGATCGTTTCAACAGGCTGGTTGAAAGTTGTCCTAACCACATGTATTCCGATTTCCAATTACTGCATTCCTTCTTTAATGGACTTTTTGTGTTGGGAAAGTGATTACTTAGTTGTTCCGCTGGTGGAGATCTACTTCAGAAAAACACTGATGAGATTCGGAGGCTTATAGAAGCTCAGGCAAAGTCTTCTCATGGGTATGGAGTTGATGAAGGAAACGAGCATAAGGTTAAGGAGGCTAACATCAACACTTCTCGATTGGAACAACAATAGAAGAGTATGTGCTTGGGCAACAATAGAAGAGTATGTGGTTTAAGTGCTTCAAATGAACATCCTACTAATGCTTGTCCTACTTTGTTTGATGACCAGGTAGAAGAAGCCAATGCAGTAGAATATCAGGGATCCAATACTTATAACCCTAGGTGGAAGGGTCATCCCAACTTAAAGTATGGAAATCCTAATAATGCTATCAGGCCACCTTACCAATCTCAACCTGCAACTTCATTCTAAAGGAATGCTCAAACTCAACCAACAAATCAAGGGCAGAAATCGAATTTGGAAGCAATTTTGCAGAAGTTAACTGAAAGTCAGTTGAAAATCGATGAGAACTTGTTGAGACATGATGGGGAGCTCACAAGCATCAAGAATAAAATAGGACAACTTGCTAATGTCGTGAGTAGAATAGAAAATCAACACTCTGGGAAAATTCCATCTCAAACAATTGACCCAAGAGCAGATCTTAAGGCGATTACTTTGAAATGTGGTAAGCAAGTTGGTGATCTTCGAGAACTGGAGAAGGAGCGAGAAACTTTGGTGCAAAACAAGGAGATTTTATCCCCTATGCTTGCCGCGAGCGGGGAGGTCCCCTTGAAGAGAATGGGGAGGTTCCCCTTGACGTGAGCGAGAAGGTCACCTTGCCGCACGCGGGGAGCCCCAGAAGCATAGAGGACGAAGATATTGACCTTGCAACACCCAACAAGCCCTCTTGCCAATCACGGACAGCACCAGAATCTTCCAATGACAATTTATCAGCTTCAAAGGGCCGGGTAAACTCTAAACTTCCTAATTCTAATGTCAAGACAGGACCTTGCCTTCCTTCTTTTCCATCTAGGTTAGCTAAGAAGATCAAAGAGGATGTTGACAATGAAATATGGGAGACTTTTAAGAGGGTGCAAGTTAACATCGCTCTCATTGAAGCTATAAAACAAGTTCCCCGCTATGCCAAATTCTTGAAGGATCTCTGCACCAACAAGAAGAAGCATAAAGGGAATGAAAGGGTAAGCCTAAACGAAAACTGTTCTGCCATCCTTCAAAGAAAATTGCCAATCAAGTGCAAGGACAAAGGTTCATTTTCCATCCCCTGTACCATAGGTGTTAAGAAGTTTGAGAAGGCCTTGTGTGATTTAGGTGCTTCAATTAATGTTATGCCTTACTCAATATACATTAATCTTAGCATTGGTCCTTTGATTGAAACCAGCGAGATTATTCAACTCGCCGATCGGTCTAACGTTTATCCCGAAGGGATTGTTGAGGATGTGCTTGTGCAGGTTAATGAGCTTGTTTTCCCAGCTGATTTCTATGTGCTTAAGATGGAGGAGGATGAGGTTGATCTTCGACCTATTCCTCTGCTTCTAGGTAGACCATTCCTTCGCACTGCAAGGACTAAGATTGATGTGTATGAGGGAATCATGACCATGGAATTTGATATAATTTAGAAATATATTTTTTTAAAAAAGGATACAATCAGAAAACATAAAGTTTACCATTATTCGTACTTTTATATATATATTATAGATTATATATATATATATATTTCTAAATTGATAAAAAAATGAAACATTGAAAAGACATAATTTGTTATATATATTCTATGCGATTTTGCCTTATTTTGGTAGTCGTATATGTTGTTTTACCCCTATATTTCTCATATTTACTATTTTAGACCCATTTAGAGTTAAGTTTTACGAAGATGAAGATTTAGAGCCATTTTGGATCAATTTGGAGGAACTATTGTTTTTGTCTTATTTCGGCCAAGTAAGCCTATTAGGCCCGTTTGAGTCCATGAAGCCCAAATTGCCAAGCCAGATGTCTTGATGTCTAAATCTGATATTCTTAGACCCAATTCGTTAATATGGAAGTTGTTAGGGGTCAAAATCGGGAAGGCCCAAATCCATCAAATCCTCTTCAAACACACTCAAATGTTGGGCCAATCTATCTCTTATTCACTCCTACTTTCCTTTGGCCCAACAAAACACATATACATATATTGGGTAAATGCGCTCACAAGTACCTCACAAAAGCCCACCTCTCTTACCCAATAACTAAAAGTCCCCAAACACATTTATAACACAGGGGCACCTCTATTCCAAAGTTCTCAAACACATTTATAACACAGAGCCATCTATATCAAAGTCCCCAAACACATTTATAACACAGGGACAATTCTCTCTAAAAGTCCTCAAACACATTTATAACACAGAGGCATCTATATCAAAGTCCCCAAACATAATTATAACACAGGGGCAATTTTCTCTATGGCAAAGGCTGAAAAAATGGTTCTTTCAGGCCCAAAAGGTCCAATTGGAGTCTTGCCACCTCAACACCAAAACAAAACGCATGAAGACAAAAGGCACAAAATCCTATCCTCCTGCTGCAGCATGTCAGACTTTCCTGCTGAGGAAAGCATCTAAGGGAAGGATTTTACTTAATTCAAATTTCTTCATATTTATCTACTTATGGCAAAGGATTATCGCTAACTAATTCTCATTGCAGGAACTAATTGTGGTCCAAGCCCACAAGCGGGAAAACAAATTGGGGGAAGCGGCTTGGAAGGCAAAAGGGGAAGGAATTTCCCTTGATTAGCTTTCTTGAAGGGAGCGGTTATGCTTGAAAGCCATTCCTTAACACAAAAAGGGTAATCAACGGGTTGCAGAGGGTGGAATTAAAAGCCAAGCTAATTTGACTTTGCGAGGAGCCAACTAATCTGCTGAAAAAGCAAAATCGACGATGGCGACACATGCTTAATAAAATACAGGATTGATTTCAAGACAAGGAGGCGACTATTGTTGGCTTCCTTAAATTGGAAGATTCTTTGCCTTGGACCCTAGAGCTACTCACTGATTAATCAAAAAGCAAGAGCAGAATAGGGCAACCGGACAAAGGTTCCGACCGGGCAAGAGGAATGCTATAAAAAGGGGTCACCACCGGCGAAAATGGCAACAAGGTTCTCACGACAATTTTTTCCAGAACCATTTTCCAGTTACTTTGGCCACCCACTTTTTGGCTACTTTCAAGAATCACTCCACAATCATACTTCCCAAGAATCCTTATCTTTTATTCAAAAATTACAAGCAACAAAGTCAAGAAATCAGTTTCATCCTCTCCAAATCAGTGTTTTCTTCCACCGTCGATGGCTTGTATTTTGGTTCCATTGCTCTCACTGTATTCCTTCTTCTTTTCCCCCAAATCCCACTTCCAATTTCTTTCCCATAAGTTCTGAAATCAATAAAGAGCTTCGATTCATTTTATTTCAAAGAAAATAGATTTCTGCTGTTTTCGTTCATTTTTTTCATCTTCCTCAGTTCTACCATATAAAAACTGAGTTTGTTCTTTTCCTGCTACATTGGTTACTTCTATCCTACAAAAGCTGAATTTTCCTGGCGCACTGCCGTTTATTTGGACAGCAACATCTTGGGCCTCATCTCGTATAACCCAGCTCCTCTTTTTGGGTGATTTGGGCTAGGGTTGAATCCATAGTGAGCCGAACCAGGCCTTCCTCACATTCCCACAAAAAGGCTCCCACAAAATCCCAAAGAAGGAGTCCAAGTCCAACCAGTAATTATGATGCCGTAATGATTCAGCTCCGATGCAACATTGTTAAATCATATTGAAAGGAGAACTTCACAAGAGCAGTTTTGGAAGAAAAATCATAACTTTTCATCCAGATGTCAGAAAAATGCAAATAAGGTACCATTGGAAAGAGGATTCCAAGAACTACAAATATTATGTTAACCTCGAGACCTAATTCTGCCGTTCCGGTAGACGATTTTGCTCTTGAAAGTTCTGGACATAATTGATCTTCTCCTAAACCGACTTGGAAAATGTTTTGGACGAAAATCTGATGCTAAAAATGATGTTGGAGCATTCTTATTAGCCACGTTGGATCTTAATTAAGGAGGATAATTTAAATTTCCATTATTTTAATAATGAAATAATTTTTGGATCAATTTGGAGAAACTATTGATTTTGTATCATTTCGGTTCAGTAGGCCTATTAGGCCCATTTGAATCCATGAAGCCCAAATTGCCAAGCCAAATATCTTGAAGTCTAAATCTGATATTTTAAGGCCCAATTTGTTAATATGGAAGCCCAAAGAAGGAGTCTAAGTCCAATCAGTAATTATGCAGTAATGATTCAATCCTGATATAAAATTGTTAAATCATAATCAAAGGAGGATTTCAAAAGAGCAATTTTGGAAGAAAAAGCATAACTTTTGATCTAAAACTCAGAAAAATGCAAATGAGGTACCGTTGGAAAGAGGATTCCAAGATCTACAACTTTTATGTTTACCTCGAGACCTAATTCTACCGTTCCGGTGGACGATTTGGCCCTTGAAATTTCTGGACATAATTGATCTTTTATTAAACCGACTTGGAGAATGTTCTTTAGATGCTAAAGATGATGTGGAGCATTCCTATTGGCCACGTTGGATCCTAATTAACGAGGATAATCTAAATTTCTATTATATCAATAATAAAATAATTAAAATATTTTTAATAATGACAATTTAGAAATATATTTGAAAAATAAAATTTCCCCTTATTCGTGTTTTTATATATAATATAAATTAAATCACTTATGATTGAATCACTATCCATGAAATGTACTATCCTGGGAAACTACCAAACGGGTCGTAAGAGCATGTGTATAATTTGCTCGGAAATTGGAATAACATTCAAGAAAGAGCTAATGAGAACCACAAGAGACCGAAGATATTTTGGTGGTGGTACCCATTTTTTGAGAGAGAAAATAGTAGAACTAGTCGAAAATAGTAGAAGCCATATACTAAATGCAGAGTCTAAAATATAGTAGATCTTTTAGACTTGCTATTTAATTAATATATACTAGAACTTCCCGGCCGTGCTTCGCATGCGGCTGTTTTATTTTATAAATCATTTTAAGAAAATTCAGTTAAGAAATGAAATTTTGTTGTGAAATGATAACAAAACAAAAGAAAGGGAGTAGAGAATTGAAGTATGGAGAGAGACAATAGAATATGGAGAAGAAAAAAATATGAAGAATGGGAGAAATTGTTCTTATTCATCTTATTCCATAACAAAGTAAGTGGCATATTTATAGGCACATAGATACATCACCATAAATATAAGGGGATGAACTTAGTACATAGGTATATGTGTATGAATGAACCAAGTCATCAATCTTATCCTTGCTTTAATTAGATTCATAGACATTCACAACATACATGTATATTCATAACAAATTTATAATTATTTGATAATTTATTTTATATAGGAAAGGGGATGAATGTCTTTTAATTTTTCCAAACTAAATGAATACAAATATAATAAACAAAATATTAGAAAATTAACTATTGACACTTATCAAAGAAACCAAATGTCATGTGATGCTCAATGAAGACCTTGCTCATAAAATTAATAGTAGGTTTAATTATTCCTTTTTCTAAAAAAAATATACTAATAAATGCATAAAATATTGGTTAGTTATTTAACACCACTTTTGTCTAAAAATTTGGCTTGGATGTTACCCTCAAACTATATATATATAATCTAATTATTACTACTTGTTTTCCTAAATTATTATGCAAGGGTCCACATATATCCGTATAAAGTCCATGTGAGGACCTAAACAAATACAAATTAATTCTGAAATATATAATTTGATTACTTGTTCGAATATAAATTTCGTTTTCCTAAATTATTATTATGCAAGGGTCCACATGTATCCGTATAAACAGTAAAATCCATGTGAGGACGTAAGCAAGTAGTACAAATTCATTCTGAAATTTTATTGACAAATTGTTTGTTCACTTGTTGTATAGAAATTGCAGGAAATGTGGTCCGGTTTCTTTGGTACATCATCGCAAGTAAAATGCTATTCCAAGTCAACCACCGCACCACCTGTCCGTACTATACTGGGTTTCAATTACTTTCACAATCGTGGGCGGGTTGGGTCTGGGCTATTGGGCCCGGCATTTAAGAGGATCTGATATATATATATATAAGACATAGAACACTCATTACGTGAGTAGCTTTTGCCAATTTTTTATTTAAATGGGTAGATTTTTTTTTTTTAAAATGATATAAATAAAATTTAAATATTTATATTTATCCTCTAATAGGGTAGTTTTATTTAAAATGGGTAGTTTTTATTTTGTTTTGAATTTTTAAAAATTGAGTTTGTATCCGAGTCAACTCGTGACACAAACTCAGGATTTAGCTTTATAATTACTATAGATATATATTATTATATATTCTATCAATTATTTTTGTAACATGTGAAATTACTAATTGCTACTTTCAACTTTTAACCTGGGACGACCTTATCGCCTCGTTTTGGTCTTTTTTCGATCTATTTTATTACCTAAAATGACCCTTATGCTGCATTCTCTGATGCTTTGCTTGGTTGGGCTATTATAGTAATTTGAGGTTCCCTTTAATTATTAATATGTAAGTGGGTTTTTAAGACATCTCATTTTTGTAACCCTTCATTACTTCAGTTTCCTCTGTTTTCAACTCCACGTCTTCCTCTCTCTTCTCCTTTCCTATCCCTCCCCCATTCCTTTCCAACTTTTGACAAAGAAAAAAAAAATTTTCATCAACTTCGTTGGATTTCGTTGCAACAATGGCTGATTCCTTGGTAAATTGCTGCCGCGAATTCTTTTCTGTTTGCCTATTCGTTTCTGTTTGGCTGGGTCTATGTTGTTTGCATTTTTGCGCATAGGTTCGCCTGTACCAGTTCGTTTTTGGAAAAATTTTTAGGTGTGCCTACTTCTTTTTTTATTGGGCTATTTGAAAGATCTATTTTCTTATATCAATTCTCTGTTGTATGGAGTTTTCGATTCTGATTTGGGTCTTTCCCTTCTCGCATGTTGTCACACGATAATATTTCAACAATATGATCGGTCTTTGCCTGTAATTTGTTGTTTAAATTATTAGTTGTTGAATGATTTTGTTGTAGTTTCTAAGTTTTCCAATAATTGCTAATTTGTCAGATTTTGTCCTTTTGTTATAGAATAATTCTTCTTGCCCCTACAAAATCTCCCTCCTAGTCTCCCTCCTGACGTGTCATCTCTTTTTTATTTATTATAGAATTTTAGAAATAAAATATAAAACTAATTTCACTAATGTAGCCCCAAATTAAAATGTTATTTTTATTTTAAAGGTAAATTTCAAAATCAATAATTTATTGTTATAGGGTTCTAGAAATAAAATACAAAACTAATTTTACTAAGTTTAGCCCCAAATTATTTTTTTTTTTATTTTAAGGGTAAATTCTATAATTAATAATATTGCTATAGGGTTTTAGAAATAAAATATATAACTAATTCACTAAGTTTAGCCCAAATTAAAATTAAAATCTTATTTTAAGGGTTAGAAAAATTAAAATTTGTAAAGGGTGTATTGAGACCAATAAAGTGGTTACATGTGGCCTAATGTGTGATGGACACGTCAGGAGGGAACATTGTGTAGAGCAAAATGGAGGGGTGTGTAGCAAAGTTAACAAATATCAAATATTGTGCTGCAGGTGCCTCCTCTCTTCCTTGATGTATGTCCAGATCAATTATACTTGATAGTAATTAAGCAACTTATGATGCATTCAGTTAACTTAATTTTATTTTCCTTCTTCTTTTTAAATAATACAAACCGTGTTCTCTCAACTTTTAACTTTAGAGAAGAGGGTGTATATGATTATACAGGAAAATATGGTTTATGAATTTCTGTTTAATATTTTTCCTCTTGAGTTTTTTGTGGATTTTTTCCCCTTTTGATTATTGTTTCAATTTTCTTTCATTTTTTGGGCCTCGATTGCTGTAGTTTTGATGAATGAGTATTTGGATATGATGTTGATTAATGTTTTAAACTATGACATTTTGATAATTTGTCTTTCCAGGTGAATATGCATGGGTTGAAAACTTTCATTTTCCCTTATTCTCATAATTTACATGGGCATTTTACATATTATACAAGTCAAAATTCTATTTGGAAACGTCTAGAAGAGAAGAAAAATGATCGCAATTCACTTGAACTTGGTGAGTATAATCTTTGCTTCCAATAGAAAACCCTCATCATAGTGAATATCAATTATCAGTATGAAAAGTAATAATACCCTTATTTGCAGCAAATTGAGCTTGAGAGAAGGGAAAAACAATTTAATGAAAGAAACTTTGATGTAAATATATGTCAAAAGCAGCAGGAGCTATATGCCACAGATCACAAGATCAAAGATCTTAATCGAGACGAAGGAAAAAACACAAAAAGATGTAAGTTGGGCTTACCTTTTAATAGCCTCCTTTTTTTTTTCTTTTGGGTTGTTCCTTTTATATGTTAAAATTAATTACTGATTTCTATGTAACATTGCATTTACCTTGAGAATAGCTTTTTACATAATTTTCTTTCCTCATTTGGTTGGTTGATTCTTAGTTATGACTGGAAGCCTTAATAATATAAAGCAAAATGGTGTTTGTGGTTAATTAGGTAGTAAAATATGTTTTGCAAGACTTTGTTGTGCGAGGAAAACAACTTGCTGGAAGTCTGCTTTTATAGTTTAGGTTAAGTATATATTTGTTCTTGCAATAGCAGTATTGAATTAGCGAAAGTACCTTCAGGATTACATCACACCTATTTTGTTCAAGTATGTATAGCTCTTATGTGTTTTTAGACCCATCATTTTGACTGAATTTTGCACTTGAGTATTTATGATATCATGTTTACTTTGTTACACTACTGTTTAAGTGTTCTCTTTGACCATGCCTTTTAGCTTCTCTTTTTTGGATGAGCTCTCTTTACCCGTGCCTTATAACCTCAAAAGAAATTTAGTGAGTAGTATGGGATTGAGCTTAATTTATTACAAATACTTATTAGAAGGTTGAGATTTATAAATTTGCTGAGTAGTATGGAAAGATAGAAAGAAAAGACATGGTCTAATGAAGCCGAAAGGGCAATTTGTTGCCTTGAATGGTATTACCTTCTTTCGATAAGTTCTCCGTTTTCATGTCTTTTAAGTGAACCAGTGTACATCAAGAGCTACACAGCCTTAACATTCAAATGCACTTGATTTATATATGTTTACATACCTACAAATTTTAACTCAGTTAAGCAAATCCACCAGGTAATAGCAGCAAGCAATCGAGGGATGAATTTCCTCCCTTACTTTTCCTCCAGGGATGAATTTCCTCCCTTACTTTTCCTCCTGCCCTTTTTTGTAATTTACTATTTTTATATTTATGGTTAAGTGTGTTTTAATTATGTATTACTTGTGTGTGGATATTAGGATTTACCGGTTCAACTCCTTTGCCGGAATTCCAAAGGATTGGTGTTATAAATGTATCTACCCGAGTTCATTAATCTAACAATTGCTATGGAAATTACTTAAAAGACCATATTGAGGATTAATGTGGTGCCTCCTTTTGGCTTTTTTTTTGTCTTTTCTCACTTTTCGGGTGACTAAAAAGGCCCTCGATGAATTTCCTCCCTTACTTTTCCTGATGCCCTTTTTGTAATTTACTATTTTTATATTTATAATTAACTGTGTTTTAATTACATATTGATTGTGTGTGGATATTAGGATTTACCGGTTCAACTCCTCTGCCAGAATTCCAAAGGATTAGTGTTGTAAATGTGTCAACCCGAGTTCATTAATTTAACAATTGCAATCAAGATTAAAAATGACCGCATCATACTATGTTTTTTTAGATGATGTATTTAATCATCATACTATGTTTTTTTGCTTTATATATGCGAATTATTTGTTTCGATGTATGAGTTTCTCCTAAGAGTTTCTCCTAACTGATTAACTTACAACCAATGCAATATCTCCTTTCTAACCGACTTAAACAACTAAAAAGATATAGCCCTAATAAGAAGATGACTGCAGCGCAAGTGTAGGCCGCCCTGCTTGTATATAGTAATTGTAAGCGTCAGTGTTGTATCTTTGACAAAGCATTAGGCATTCATCATCAACTTTCAAATTTTGATGTTCTCTCCCTCCATCCACACACTGAAGCCTATACTTTTAAAGCTGGACCACCTCTATAGGCCCACAGGTTGATCGCGAATCACTTGAGTTTTGAACAACAATTTTTATTTTCAAGGCTTAGACGGTTTCAATTAAATAAAATCGAAAAAATTTTCTTTTATTTCATTTTAATTTTAAAATATATTTAAGAATTACTTTTAATTTTATTTTTATATTATTTTATTTTAATAATACATCTATATTTATAAAAGTACGAGTTTTGTAAAACTTTTGAATCACCTATTATACCCTTATTAAACTTTTGAATCGCCTATTATATCCTTATTTTTTAAATATATTTCTTAAATGTCATTATTTAAATTTTTATAGTTTTAGTCAACTAAAAACTCTATTTTTATTTAATTAAATCTAACATCCTTATAACTATTTTATTTTTACCATTTTACTATTTTACTTTTATAGTTTTACTCAACTAAAAACTCTATTTTTATTTAATTAAATCTAATATCCTTATACCTATTTTATTTTTACAATATTACTAATTTAATTAAAAAGTTTAGATATATTAGAATTTTTAAAATATATTTCTTAAATGACATTGTTTAAATTTTACAGTTTTTTGTTAGAAATAAACTTTTACAGTTATTCTGCTAAAAACTCTATTTTTATTTAATTAAATTTAATATTTTTATAAATATTTTATTTTTACCATTTTAATTTTAAAAAATTGGAGACTTTTTGATAGTTCTAGACTCATTTCAATTTTATAATATAAACTGATAAAAGTATTATTATCAAGTTTAAAAGTTAAAATAAGTTGCCCAATCATTAATTATTCTTTTTTTAAAAATAATTAAGTTAAAATTTATTGAAAATTTAATTATTGTGATTGATTTTTTTTAGAGTGTTTATTGGTAGTTTAATGTATTGGAGTGTATGACAAGAATTTAAAGTTTTTTTTAAAAAAAAAAAAAAAGAGTAACATGCAATTATTTCTTTTGATTTATAAGGTTAGAGGAGTCAATTGGGCGGGTTGGACGGATTTCGGGTTCGGGTCATCAGGGTTTAGCTCAAATGAGTCAGGTAATTTTCTCGGGTCATTCGGCTCTCGGGTCTAGGGTCAGGCGGGTTCGAGTTTTGGCCTCAGGTCACTCGGGTTTTGGGTCATTTTGGTTTTGGGTTTTTTGACTCTATGACTCGGACCAATTGTGTCAGTCTTGAATTTTTTAATATTTAATTCTTAAATTTATTAAATATCTTTATTATTCGATTTATTTTACAATCGACTACCGATGAGGTTTAGCAAATTGCATATACGAGGTTAAAGAGTTGACATGTGTACCTTTATATATTAATTTTGAATATTAAATACATAATTAATCATGAACTGGGAGTGTGTGTTCAAATAAATATTGGATATATAATATCCAAATTTATGTTCTTTCATTACATCAATTAAAATTATAAATTAATTAATAATATAAGTATCCATAAAAATGAAAATAAGATTACAACCCTTACCGGTGAGATTATTAGTACGATAGTAAAACCTAATTGAAAAAATTGTCAAGAAATTACTAATTAATTATTATTATTTATTCATTATGTAAAAAAAAAACAAATTACTAATTATAAATTTATCATAAATTATTCCTAGAATTGATACTTATTCATATAATGAAGTTTAGCAAATTTAATAAAAATATAACAATAATATAAATTTTATTGAATAAATGATAATTTAGAATGGTTAAAATTATAACAATTGGATTTTATTGAATAAAACATAATTTTAGTTTATAATATTCTTGGGTCATTCGGGTTATGGGTTTGTCAGATGTGGATAGGACATGTTCGGGTCGTTTACTTTTTCTGGTCAAATTGGGTTCGGTCAGTTGGATGTGTTGTCGAGTTTAGGTTAAGTTTTTACCGCTTTACTTATAATTGATTTCAATTATTTTTTTTTAATTTAAACACAATGGGTAACGTGCAATGCACGTTGAAGTGAAAATAAATTTACAAAAATATATAGATGATTTGAATAATATGATGTTGTACACGTGCTTGACAAAACAAATATACTTCAATGCAAAAACAAATCTAATCAGATCTGACTTCATTCCACTTGTAAACACGCCTGATTTTTCAATTTAATTGTTATAATAAAGTGTTGGTGAAACATAAAATAAATTCCAATTGTATTTTGGTATTTTAATTATTTTTTGTTGTAACAATTAGGTAAAGGTGACATTCATTATAGCTATTTCTTCTCACTTTAACTAACTTGGTTTAAAGTAGCCTTACAAGCCATGGATGTAATCTGTGGTTTATAAAAAAGTTGTTTTACCTATGATTTGATTAGATAAATTAGGGCCTACAATGAGTAACAGAGTTAATCCTATTTTGGATCTGGACCTCTAGATGGCAGTGAAACTGTCATATGATTCGTGTTTGGAGACTTGGAATGAGATTTACAATGAAATGTTCTTTGAAAAATTGACTCAAGCATGTGCATGTCCATGGAACAAAGCATCAGTCAATTTTTCATTACTTTTCTGATCTTGTGGCTACTTTCTCTTCTTTCTTACATTTTCCTTTTATATGTGTTACCCCACGACTCATAGCATCAGAAAATCCACTATATTGGGACTGTGGAGTAATGCTTTTACACTGAAAGAGCAAATAAAAATTAAACAAACAGAATCTCAAAATATCTAAAACTAGATAGAAGAAGTATATGAATCAAACTGCTTGCATTGCAGTTTCGGATAAATGTCTCGGATAAGCCATGATGCCATTAAATCATAAGCCCTTTGTGTCAAATGAACTCCATCCCAACTCACTTGTTCATCAGGGTTTGAACATATTGTTGCACCTCCACTTCCGCAACAACCTTTTTGTAATGATTTCGGATCAAAACCTGTAAACATTTTTTACAATCTCTCAATACATGATTGCAATCTCAAATTTATTATTGCAAACAAACAAGAGTTTTACTTACCAAGCATATTATCCCTGCTGAAAAGCTAGAGGAATGAATCGTAGTAGTTCCCATAGACAATGATCACATTGGGATGTTCTTGTTTTAGCTCCTCGATCACTTGTTGGAGATAATCGTTATGATAGATCGAAAAGTCATTGAAATACCTGAGACAATGAAGTTCATCATAAGCACTGGTATCATTTGTTGGATATCGACCGAGATATGCTTTTACATCGAAAGAGCAAATAAAAATTAAACAAACAGAGTCTCAAAATATCTAAAACTAGATAGAAGAAATTTATGAATCAAACTGCTTGCATTGCAGTTTCGGATAAATGTCTCGGATAAGCCATGATGCCATTAAATCATAAGCCCTTTGTGTCAAATGAACTCCATCCCAACTCACTCGTTCATCAAGGTTTGAACATACTGTTGCACCTCCACTTCCGCAACAACCTTTTTGTAATGATTTCGGATCAAAACCTGTAAACATTTTTTACAATCTCTCAATACATGACTGGAATTTCAAATTTATTATTGCAAACAAACAAGAGTTGCACTTACCAAGCATATTATCCCTGCTGAAAAGCCAGAGGAATGAATCGTAGTAGTTCCCATAGGCAATGATCACATTGGGATGTTCTTGTTTTAGCTCCTCGATCGCTTGTTGGAGATAATCGTTATGATAGATCGAAAAGTCATTGAAATACTTGAGACAATGAAGTTCATCATAAGCATCGGTATCATTTGTTGGATATGGACTGAGATATGCAGGAAAGCAGCCTATGGGGAAGTTCCCAGGAACAATTATCCGAGTAGCACCAAACCGATAACTCTCTGCATATACAGGGAGAATTTATATAAAAGTAATATAAACAGGGCCACAGTGAAAGAAATAAATAGAATCAAATCAATGTTTGTTGAAAGGAAATTAACTTACATTGACAGCATCTTTTATTACGTGGACTACCTTGGGCACCATGGCTTTAACCTCCTCTACGGTTTTTCCACCGCCGCGCCCAAAATGGCATGTTATAGTCATTTTTGTTGGTCCCAAATGTGGTGCTAGAGGGGGGGTGAATAGCCCACTTCGAAGATTCTTTCAACTTAAGAACTTTTCTGCAACACAGAAAATTAGTGCGACCAGATAGATAAAAGAAACCAGTGCGAATAAAATGAATAGATCAGATAAAACATGCAAGCAATAAATAGATGTGACAGAGATGAAGAATATGGCAGAGCAGAGTTAATGAAGAAGGCAGAGGAGAACAAAAGAATGAATGGCAAGTAATAAAAGCTAATAAAGGCAAGATAACTAAAACGGATTTGGGGATGCTTAGCTTGACACACGATTTATAGAGGTTCGGTCCACCTGACCTACGTCCTCTACCATGATCTTTCCCAACCAAGGATTTTCACCAAATCCACTAATCCGATGTAGTTATGGGCCTACACCAAGCCTCTAAACAAACCAAGCTTTCCCCAAGCTTGAAATCACAGCGAGCTAAACCCTAGCTCGAACAAGTGCTCCCCGCACTTAATCACAATCAAATAAACAAAGTTTGAAGTGTGTAAACTGATCCTAAATGATCGAAATACACAAGGTAAGTGCTATGCAAGATTTACAAGAAAGGAATTAAGAACAGTCTTGCAAAAGACCAAGCAGCAAAAGACCAAGCAAATACAAAGAATAAGAGTGTTATACGGCTTTTAGAAGATTCTTGAGAGTAAATGCTTTCAAAGGAGTTCTTGAATGCTCAAAAATTGCTTCCCAACGGTCATTTCACGTCTTAAATGCATATCTGTCGAAACTAGCCGTTGGAGCGTCTTTTTGAATTTTTATTTTGTTATTTTGTCATTTTCCGACGCTGTCAAAAACTGTCAGGTTGTGCTCTCGACCTTCTTTAGTCCCACAAAATGGTGCCTCAGAATTGGTGGCACTAATATTGCTCTTTCTTGCTTTCTTCAGTCAGTTCTTCGTATACATTCTTTTGTTCTAACTTCGGTCCCACTAAAATGCTTCTTGAGCTTGTTGTGGACTAAGTCTTCTTCAATTTCACCTTAACTGTACTCACTGAGGAGGGTTTCACTCGTAGTGTGTTTCTTCTGTGATATTGAGCTTTGCATAGATAGGTTTGCGCATCACCATACATTAAGTGTGTCACTCAATTTGTCAGTGCACACTAGATAGTTTGGTTAGTCCCACTAACATAGAATGTTTTGTTATCATCAAAAACTATATGGAGTCAACAATCCCCCCCCTTTTTTGATGATGACAAAACACCCCTTGAATTGAAGTGTTTGACTAGATTAAAAATAAATAAGATTAGAGAAATTTACCAAGCTCCCCCTGAGTAAATGTATAAGAGACATTAGTGAAACTAATGTCAGTTAACATTTTGGTCCGAACAAGAATGCTATCTCAGAAGAATTGTTAGAGTAGTAGAATATAATAACAGAGACAGTGACAGCATGCAAGCATTACAGTCTATCTTAATCCAAAGCAAAAGGATACCAATTATAAAGCATAAGGAGATAGACAGTTTCTCAAGATACCAAAAAAAAAAAATTAGCAATCAGTGGCAATAAAATATGCAATAGGATCAGTTCCACCAAGAGCTAGAAGGGGGGTTAGGAAACTAAATAAAAGAACAAGTAACTAATGCTAGTTACCAGTCTTGGTGCTCCCCCTTTGAGTAGTCAATTCTTCAACCCCTCCAACCCCAACCTGCATGTCATAAAGTTGCCTTTATGCCATGCAAGATTTTTTCATGCAGTAGATTTATTCTCACTGAAACGCAGGCATGATTTGTTGTGACTAACTCATTATAAGTGGCCCTGCAACCTGTTTGTCAATTCAAGCCCCTTATTATTCTCTCCCCTTTTTTGTCAGAAGCAACAAAAGGGATTGAGAAGCCTGCAAAACAAGGTCAGCAGCCACAAGTACGGTGCAAATATCCTCTAGAAAAGGATTCAAGAGAAAGCAAGATAAACATAGCATGTAGCGGATAAAATATATACAGATAGAATCCAAAGGCACTCAGTGCAAAAATAAGAAAGAGGGAGGAGAATGGAAAAACAAAATCCACAAAATAACATCCAACGCACACACAGGTGTCACAAATGTTCCAAATGCATGAAGAAGAATGAGGTGCAATAAGGATAAAGTCCTGCCAAAGCCTTTTTGATGCGCTTGGACTGCCGAGTTCCAGCTACTTTGGCTGGCTTGGATGCTGCTGCAGGGATTGTTTCAGAGGCATCGACAACATTGGGATGCTTGGTCCTTGGTCATTTCGAAGGGACGGCCAGAGGAAGTTTGGTGGCTTCTGAAACATCACTTTCAGTAGCATGAGCTGGTGCTTTATCAGTGGCAGTGGTGGCTTTCTTGGTGACTTTCTTCTTGGGTTTGATGACGCGCTCAGTGGGAGAAGAAGTGGAGTGTGAGGAAGGCTTAACCTTTCCTTTCCCTTTGGGAGAAGCAGGAGCAGTGGCAAGAGGTTTAAGACCAGCAATGACTTCTTCAGTAGTTGCTGGTGTTAAGTCACCTTCTTCAGAGTTGGTCTCACTCGAAGCTCCAGAGACATTGGTCTCACCAACTGCAGCAGATGGTGCCTTCTATGAGCTTCCTTTGTCATCCTCCTCAGAGGTTTGAGCCATTGCTTCTTCCTGGTTGAGATCACTACCTTCTTCCCCTTCTTGGTTGAGTTCTTCCTCAGCAACATCCTCCAATCCTTTTTTCTTTTTCTTGTTCCTCTTCATTTTCCACTTCATCAATAATATTCTCATCATCATCTTCACCCTTCTTCTCTTCTTTTTCTTCATTGTCTTCTTCTTCTTCAATCACATTCTCAAACTCTTTGGGCTGCGTTCCTTCCTCAGGAGGAGTTTCATCAGATACTTCCAACTGTGCATCAGAAATACTTGGATTTCTGAGATCTTTATCTTCAAGTGATTCTCCAAGAATTTTTTTAGCCATGCGACTCATAATCTTGTGGGTATTTTGCTTATACATCAGGTTCCACTTCCTCATCAGGTTGATGTTAGTGTTTATCACTACTGTCGAAACGTTCTAGTCTGGGGAATCCTGCCGAAACGACGTTGGAAAAATGGGAGTCGCCACTAATCTTTTTTCTAAGGTATGATTAGCCACATATCCGATTATTAAGTCTAATATTAACCTAAACTTGGCAAAGGTAATACTAAACCTAATACCAGTCTGCTTAACTAGAGTCTATGAGTTCGGAATCGATTACGCTCGGGGAAGGATTAGCACCCCCGAGTCGCCCGTCAAGTGACGGTACCCCTAGTATATCTAAATCTACTGAGTCGAAAAGAAAAATTGGTTGCTTTTAATCCTTGATCTTGATTATTATTAGGAAGGGTTATGAAGGAAAAAGAAATCTCTTTAAAACCAATGTCGAGAATTCGAAGAATATGATCGAACACCGTCAATCAATTCTGTCTCGATTCTCTTTCACTGTTTGTTCTCTTGTTGAATCTCCCACACCGGGGAGAGGTTTTGAAAATACTGTGTCAAAACCTTTTATTTTTTTAAAGTTTTTTACTTTGCTTTGAAAACTTCCATTTTAGTCTCCCTAAAAATGGCGTGAAAATCTTCTTTTCTTCTTGTTTTGAAAAAACCTTTTCTATTTTTTATTGATAAACTAAGTCTGGTTTGAATTTGAAAATCTCCATTTAAGTCTTAAAACACTTGATTACCAATTTTAATTCGTTTTGAAAACTAAGTAAGAAAACACTTGCCCTTTCGAAAAATGCTTTTGAAAAAAAAATGATCTTTTTGTATTTTCTTGATTATACTTAATCTTAAAGGAAGAAAAATGAATGCAGATGATGCATGAGCTGGTATATTTTAATCATTTGATTAATAAAGAGGGGTTTACTCTAATCAACCCTTACGAACCTAGCCCGGCCCTCCGGGGATATTCGTAAAAGTTGTTCGATCTCGGAGCGAAATCCCGAGAGGTCGTGCTCATGCACCTTTACCCGGGATTTGCCCGTCATAGTCAAAAACATCACTTTATGAATCGGAGCTTATAATGGTGGCATGAAATGCAAACAGTTATAAATTAATCACAAATAAATATGATATGCATGCAATTAAGCTCTACTTCTACTCTAAATTACTATATTATTACAAACCAAAGGGCTTAATTAAATTGAAATTAAACTAACAAAGAACAAAATTGAAAGAAATTAAAAGTTTAAGGGGAAAATTGGAGAAATTGGAGACCTATCTGCACATCAAGTAAAAGATTAGCAAAATTCAGGAGGCAAAAGGCACAATTTGAAAATCAATAATATGGGTAAACAATGACTATAGAATTTAAAATATGAAGGCACATGAAATTAAAATGACTAAATCTAATTTATTTCAAATTGATTATGAAAACTATGAGCTAATTCAGCTAAATTAATTAGGAAAATAAACCTGAAATTAGATATAATATGAACTAAATTAAACCCACATGCATAAATGAAAATTGGAAGCCCAAAAATAATTAAAGCTTTAAAAGCCCAAAAGTAAAAAGAAATTTAAGCTCCAAAATGGTTAAGCGGCCCAAAGTTTAGAGTTTACCCAACAACTCAAAAATGGGCTGAACGGGTTGGATCCACCGGGTCAAAAGACCAATTGGGTCATCTGGGTCGGATCTCGCGGGTTAGTGTAAATACTAAACCCTAGATCCCCCTTTTAAACTTCTTCTTCTTCCAACATCAGCCGCCACTAACCTCCGCCCACCGAAAATCGCACCGTGGTGGCTCCGCCGCGCTAGCCTTCGAATCTACCGTCGACGAAGCTCCAAAGCTCCAGATCTCGTCGCCATGATCTCCTGGACTCGAATCTGACCTTTCTCTTCAAAAACGAAGCTTCAATTCGGGTAGAAATGACTTTACCCGAATCAAAAATGGTGGAGCTTGATCTCTCAAACGCGTCGTTGGATGGACTTCAAACCTTGGTATGTTTTTCCTCACCTTAATTCCTTCATTTCCACCGAAGGATCTTCCCAAATAATGTTTATAAACCTAAAAGCCCCAACTTTCAAAACAAAAGCCTTAGTTTTTATGAACATTTTTTGTAGCACTTTCTCCCTCTAAAGATGGTTCCCTCTCAGTATTCTCTGTGGTTCTTTGGTGAGAAAACAAAGACTGTATTGTGTGTGTAGTGTTGTTTTTTCTTGTGTGTCAGGAGAGAAAAAATGATTGGGAGTCTTCAGAGAGAAGGGTCGTGTGAGAGAGGTTTCTGGATTTTTTTTTTAGAGAGCTCTTGACAGAGGGCCTTGAATTTTTTGTGTAGTTTTTCGATGAGTGTGAGAGCTTCAGGGTTCTTCAGTGTGTGTATGGAGAGATCATTTGAAAGGGTGGGAGCGTCTTTTTCTTTTGATGTGTGTGATGGCCAATTTGTGTGCCTGCAAGAGAGAAAGGTGGAGAGGTGTGGTTGTTCTTTTTGGGAGAGGTTTGGTTTTTTATGTGTGGGAGTTCGATGGGAAAGGAGATTGAGAGAGCTGTGGTGTGAGGTTGTGTATGGGAGAGATTCACAGTGAAGGGTGTAGATCGGCGTCGAGAAGGAGAGGTTCTTCAGGGAAAGGGCTGTGTAGAGAGTGAGAGGTTCTTGAATCCTGTGTGTGTTGAGAGAGTGGTCTGTGGAGATAGAGGAAGCCCAGGCAGTCCTCGAGAGAAAGAAAATTTTGTGTGTAATATTCTTTTTCTGAGGTGGAGAGATACTGAGTTGGAAGAGAGAAGAAATCCCCCTGATTCAATGCATCATTTTCCCTATTTAGCTCTAACAAATTTTATGTCTCCTTGTGCAGGTTTTTTTGGGAAGGGGATAAGGATCAGAAGGTTGAGGTGGCAGGTATAACCCTTCTAACTCTTCATGCAATTTTGCAAGGCATCCCTGCCTTATTTGTTTCTGTTATATCTTTTGCACGTTTACCAATGACTTTGGGGTAAATATGCACTGTAAATATTCAATGAGCCTTTTGGGATTTTGCTTGCTGGATTGCATTGCCCTGTTTCAACTGACTTATAGGGTCCTTACTGCTAGAGATTTTGAAGCCTGACACCTCTGATGATGATGTCTTAACATGCTCTGTATATACCATGTGTGAGACCATAATTTGCACATGTAGGTTTGTTTTTATATGGATGCAAATGGGCTACTGACTAGGGAAGAGATAATATATGAATGCCCTTTTTTTGTAATGTTATTGCTGAATCCTAATAGTGACATGAAATGAGAGAGACACACTGAAATGGAATGCCAGGGTTGTTCTGTTTGTTGTTTTTGTGCTGCTACATGTTGCTTTCTGAACTCACACTGCATGGTTGCCTTTGGATGCCTCCTGAATTGTCTTGCATCTGCACACCTTCACTTGTTGCATTTGGTCATTCTTGTGCTTGATGAATTGTTGGCTGCATCATTATATGCTGTTGACCTTGTTTGGAAACTGAGGCATGTTGCTAGATTGATCCTTGTCTTGCATTTTCCTTGTGTATTTTTTTCTCCATTACTAACATACTTGCTCCTGTTTCCATGGCCTTGTTGACATCTCAAGGCTGAGATTGGATCTCACGCCTTGTGTTCAACTTGGCCAATAGTAATTTTTCCCGAGCATGTACTCTGTTTTTGTTCCCTTAGTATGTGCATTAGTCAATAATGCACATGCTTTCAGATCATGGGGAACATCTCTCTGGTTTCCTTTCTTTTGTGCTTCATTTTTCAGGTCATGAGCTCTCCCTTTCGAAGCCATTATCTTTGGCAAGTAGGGGCTGGAATCAAGATAGGAAAACATCTCAAATTGGGCTAAGAGCATGCAGCAGTGCACTTTGTTTTGTTTTTGTTATTTTTTGTAAAAAAGATGCAACAATTACTAATTTCTTATAATGTATGCCAAAGTAATAATAAAATCTCTATTTTTTGATTTTTCAATTTTCCATCATTTTTGTACTTTTTGAATGCAATCAAACATATATGTAATGCTAAAACCCAAAAATGCGTATGGATTAACCAAATTACTAATTGAGATCAAACATGGAATATGTAAATGTAACTTCTAAAAATGGGATATACTAAATGCAATTTAAATGAAGAGCATGCTAATTAAATAGAGGATTGCTAACTATGAACTAGTAAGTGACCATCATGTTTCCTATGTACATTAAGAAATAGAATTGACTTAAATAAAAACTAAAAGGCAGCAATACTAAATGAAGCTAATCCCTGAAATATGTGAAAATGCCAAAGATGCCCATTCTTAGATTTTTTTTAAGGTTTTTCAAATGCAATCTAAATGACCAAGATGAATTAGCTAATCTAAATTAAGAGTGGACTTAAAATGACCAACGTGCCACTAAATACGCAAATGACGAAAATGCCCTTAGTGTAAAAATGACCAAAATGCCCCTAAATGATCCTAATGCCAAATAAGAAATAAATCAATTTAATTTCAAAGGATATGGACAAAAGTGGGTGTCTACAACTGCTATGGCATTGGTTAGCTTTTCAATAGCTTGAGCAACCTGAGAGTCTTTAACTGTGGTTTGAATAAACCTGTACTGAGATATATCTTAAAGAGGGGAGCATACAACTTGCATGTCTTTGTGTTCGTCCATCTTTGTACTGGAAATATCTCCAAGAGCAGTAATAATTGGACCAAATTCACAATGCATGTTATCTTTCTTGGATGTTGTTTTCTTCATCTCGTTTATGATGATTTGAGCAAGATTAACTTTTGTTCCAGTCAAAATGCTGTGCAGCAGCCAAACATCCTTGTGATTGATGTATTCAAAGCTACCCTGCTTGTACCACAGACTGGTACCAATGAAGTGGTGGATCAGTTTTGCTTGAACATTTGGAAGCTTCCTTTTTGCTTGAGAGTCAGGAAACTGCTCCTTCTTTCCGCTGATAGTGTACCAGGCACCATTGTAATCAAAATCTTTAGGAGGTTCACTATCTCCTTCATCACCTTCAATATGCAACTACAGACCTAACATGCTTGCTGTAACTACAACTTCTTTTCCACAGAAATACGCGAATATATCATCTTTGTTCCATTCTATATCGCCTTGATAAAGATTTGCTTTTGGAACAATTCCAGTGTAGAACTCTTTAGCCGCAGTCAAACTAGCTTTTTCATTGGAGAACTGAGTAAGCCCAATCCAACCAACCTTTTCAAGCTTGTTATACACAGAGATATATTCATGATTTTTCCTAAGACTATCCCAATCAAGAGTCTTTGTTCCCAAGAGCTTAAAATCACTCATGCTTTCATACCTTAATTAATGCCACTTATCTCTGAAATGATCATCTGGCACTGTGAATGAAATATTTTTTTGAGGTGAACCAGCAGCTGCCTTTTTCTTCTTGGGCGGTGGAGCTTTTTCAACTGCGATTCCTTTCCCTTTAGAGGACTGTTTCTCTTTCTTTGAGCTTTCCATTTTATCTGATTTTCTCCTTTCTGTGACCATTTTCTCGACTAGAGACTTCCAACGAGAGATAGCAGGATCCAGGATTATTCAATGAAGATGAATGCAGCCAGGATCTAGGGTTTGCTCAGGAGAAAATTGGAAGGGAAATTAGAAATGAGAGAAAGAGAGAGGGTTTTGGTGAGAATGAAAAGAGAGAGAGAGAGAAAGAAAGAGTTAAGGTGGCAGAGAAATTCTCGGGAAGTGGGGGTTTTGAAACTTAAACGCCCATCGACAGAAAATTAGGAGGGAAAAATCCCGCCCAAATTTTTGCTGACATGTCAGGATGAGACCTGACAGATTTGCGATTTAGTCCCAGCAATTTTAATGGCGATTTTGGTGTGAGCAAACCTTAGACAGAATGTAATGCATGATCACACATGACATACATCTATCATTCCTAATTCAATTCTAATGCGGCTAAAATGCTTATCACACAATGGTTTAGTGAATATGTCAGCCAATTGATGCAAAGTGTCAACAAAGTTAATCTCGATATCACCTTTTTGGACATGATCCCTAATGAAGTGATATCTTATCTCGATGTGCTTGGTGCGTGAGTGCTGAACTGGATTTTTGGTGATGTTGATTGCACTCGTGTTGTCACACAGCAATGACACCTTCTTTAGGTCAATTCCAAAGTCTCTCAGCTGTTGCTTGATCCATAGGATTTGAGCACAGCAACTTCCAGCAGCAATGTACTCAGCCTCGGCAGTTGAAAGTGCCACTGAGTTTTGTTTTCTGCATGACCATGAGAGAATCGCACTTCCAAGGAATTGGCAAGTCCCACTGGTTCTTTTTCGATCAGTTTTGCTGCCTGCGAAGTCTGCATCAGAGTATCCTATAAGTTCCAAACCAGTTCCCTTTGGATACCACAAGCCAAGACTTGTTGTTCCTAAGAGATATCTGAAAATTTTCTTGACAGTAGAAAGATGAGATTCTTTGGGGCAAGATTGAAATCTTGCACACAAACATACACTAAAAAGAATATCAGGTCTGCTAGCAGTTAAGTATAGAAGTGATCCAATCATACGTCTGTAGAGTTTCTGGTTCACTTATTTACCTTTTTCATCTGAGTCCAGTTTGGTTCCACTAGCCATGGGTGTTTTCATTGTTTTGCATTCCTGCATGTTGAATTTCTTCAACATTTCTTTAGTGTATTTTGCTTGACTTATAAAGATTCCATCTTCGCATTGTTTGATTTGCAATCCAAGGAAAAATGTCAGCTCACCCATCATGCTCATCTCAAATTCACGCTGCATTTCCTTAGCAAAATACTCACAGAGACTTTCATTAGTAGCACCAAAGATTATGTCATCAACATATATCTAAACTATAAGCAGATTAGTGCCTTTCCTTTTCAGGAACAGTGTAGCGTCAACACTTCCTCTTGTAAAACCGTTTTGCAATAGAAACTTTGACAGTCTTTCATACCAGGCTCTAGGAGCTTGTTTGAGACCATACAAAGCCTTGTGCAATCTGAAAACATCATTTGGTCTCTTGAAATCTTCAAAACCAGGAAGTTGTTCCACATACACTTCCTCTTGAATGTAGCCAATCAAAAAAACACTTTTCACATCCATTTGAAATAATTTAAAGTCTAAATGACAAGCAAAAGCAAGTAAAAGGCGGATAGCCTCTAACCTGGCAACAGGAGCAAAGGTTTCATCATAATCAATGCCTTCTTCCTGGTTATAGCCTTTGGCTACCAGTTGGGCCTTGTTTCTTACCGCTTTTCCAGTTTCATCTCTCTTTTTTCTGAAAACCCATCTTGTGCCTACTATTGGATGATCCTTAGGTCTCGGCACCAAGGTCCAGACTTTATTTTGTTCAAACTGGTTCAGCTCCTCCTCCATTGCCGTCCTCCAGCTTTCTTCTTTCCCAACTTCTTCTAATGTCTTGTGAGACAAATGCAGCAAATTCACAAGTCTATTTTAATCCACTGCTAGTCATAGGTCTTTCTCTTGGATCACCAATGATTTGATCAATGGGGTGACTCCTGACATGTTTCCATGCCCTTGGAAGATCAGGATGCTAAACTTCTACTCTCTATAAGCTTTCAATGGGAGGATCTTCTTCTTGTGTTTCATTTTCTTTGTCTTCTGGAACTGGATTAGTGTCACTAATTTGTATCTGCCTTATGCTCCTACTAATTTCACCTGCATCATCATCATCATCCACTACCCTTCTCGGTGGAGCATTAGTTTCATAAAAAACAACATGGATTGATTCTTCAACAACTAAAGAAGTCTTGTTAAACACTCTATAAGCTTTAGAATTTAGGGCATAGCCAAGAAAAATGGCTTCATCACTTTTGGCATTAAACTTCCCAATGGCTTGTTTTCCATTGTTCAAAACAAAACACTTGTAGCCAAAGCTTCTAAAGTGAGAAATATTAGGCTTTTCCCTTTATAAAGCTCATAAGGAGTTTTTGAAAGCATAGGTCTGATACCCTGTTTAAAATATAGACTGCAGTTTGAGTGGCCTCGGCCCAAAAATATTTTGGCAGATTATTTTCACAAATCATAGTTCTAGCCATGTCTTTTAGTGTTTTGTTCTTCCTTTCCACCACACCATTATGTTGTGGGGTTCTAGTTGCAGAAAAGTTGTGAGAAAAACCATTTTCATTACAAAAGCTTTCAAACACATGGCTTATGAACTCACCACCATGGTCACTTCTAATGTCAGTAATATTGTAGGCTTTTTCATTCTGAACAACCTTATAGTGTTTAGCAAAAGCTTCTAAAGCTTCATCTTTGTGACTTAGAAAATAAATCCAGGTAAACCTAGAGTAATCATCAACAATCACAAAGCCATAAGATTTACCTCCCATGCTCCTGACATCAATAGGACCAAAAAAATCCATGTGCAGAAGCTCAAGTGGTCTTGAGGTGGAGACAATGTTCTTTGACTTGAATGAACTTCTGACTTGCTTTCCAAACTGACAGGCTTCACAGACTTTATCATTGTCGAACTTCAGTTTGGGCAGGCCTGTGACTAGGTCCTTTCTCATCAGCTTGGCTATAGTGTTCGTGCTAGCATGACCTAATCTTTTATGCCATAACCAACTATCAGAAGCATTGTTAGCCATCAAACAGATATTATCTCCCATGATTAAATCATCAAAAAAGATAATATATACATTACCGTGCCTCTTACCCACAAACTTGAGCTTGCCTGTATTGGTGTCAAATACTTGGCAAACGTTAGAGTCAAAACATACTCTGTTTCCTCTGTCACAAACCTGACTAATGCTCAGCAGATTGTGCTTTAGTCCTTTCATAAAGCACACATGTGTGATTTGTGCAAAACCTTTGCCAACAGTTCCAATTCCTTGTATTTTTCCTTTTAAATTGTCACCAAGGTGACATTTCCTCCATTTTTCATTTTAAGCTCTCTGAACATCTTTTTTCTCTCCTGTCCAGGTACCAGGGCTGATTTTCCTTTGGTTGAGCCTTCAAACAATATTCTTGTTGCTCTTGTTCAACCTGCATACACTGAATTTCAGTTTGCTGGTTTAGGTACCCATACTCTGATGGATCCTTAAGGGTTAGCAACAACATACGTGCCTTTTGGCACCCATACAAGCTTGGTTCGGAAGGGTTGTCTATCCTTTTGATAACACTCAGGGGACTGATGACCCTTCTTGCCACAAGTGTAACAGGTCATAGCCCTAGGATTAAATTGCCTTCTGTTATGTCTATTATTAGTCCGAGCAATTTGATTGTTATTATTAGTCCGAGCAATTTGATTGTTATTATTAGTCAAAGCAATTTCATCATTTTTCATTTTCTCTATCTGTTTTAGCAGTTTCTCATTCTCAGCTTTAGCATGCTCAAGATCAGCAATAATGCATCATATTTAACAATCATGCTATCTGGATTGTTTTTAGTAGATTCCAAATCAAGCATTATCTCAGTGTTTCTTTTCTTCAAACATTTATACATGATTACAATGCGTTCATACTCTTGAAATAATTCATCATATTCATCATGCATTTCATCAACAGAAATATCAGGAAGATTAGGATTTACCTCAAGGCTTTCCCTTTTTGCCATAAGGCATAGATTAGCCTTAGTGCCTTGTTCATTGTCGCTAGCTTCTGAGTCCGAGACATCACTGTTTGACTAGGTGCCCGCAACCAATACCCTTTTCTTCCCTTTGTCTTTTCCAGGGACTTCCTTTTTGTTGAGTGGACAATCACTTTTGATGTGACCAGGTTTCCCACATCCAAAGCAAGTGAACTGATTATCCCTGTACTCATCATTCCTGTATCTCTCTGTCTTTTCTGAATCAATTTCTTCTTTGGCCTCTCTTATAAATAAGCTTATTTCTTCTTCCTTTCAGCCTTCTGTATTTTTTGGCAAGCATTGCAGAGTCATTGTCATCATCTGATGAAACACTTTCACCCAGTGTCAGCTCCTCTATTTCTTCCTCTAGTGCAGACACTTTAAGAGCAAGTCCTTTCTTCTTTTCTGTACTCTTCTTCTCCTGTTCAGCAGAATGCTTCAATTCCGATTCATATGTAAGCAGAGATCCACAAAGGTTATCAAGTGTGGTGGTGTTCAGGTTTCTGCATTCCCATATGGCTAGAGTCTTAGGACTCCAGGATTTGGGCATTGCTCTGAGCAGCTTTTTCACCATATCACTTTCTGAATAAGCTTTTCCAGTTGCTTGAGCTGATTTGTAATGTTCACAGATCTGTCATACATTTCTGTGACAGATTCATCTGGCCTCATTTTGAAAGATTCATACTCAAGAGTAAGGAGATTAATTTTGGACTCCTTCACTTGAGAGGTTCCTTCATGAGTGGCTTCTAGCTTATCCCAGATTTCTTTGGCAGTCTCACAACCAGCAATCCTTTTGTATTTAGTGGTACTCAAGGCACAATGCAGAGTGTTTACAGCTTTGTAGTTGACCTGAATTTTTCGAGTATCATCAGCATTCCATTCATCCCAGCTTTTTGGAACTTCACTTCCTTCAGCATCTGTTTTCTTGGTAACGAATGGTCCATGCACAACTACTCTCCACATGTCAAACTCATTGGCCTTCAAGTAGACAGCCATTTTGTTTTTCCAGCATTGATAGTTTGTTCCATCAAACAGAGGGGGTTTGTGAGTGTACTAGCACATCTACTTAGTCATCACACTTATGAGGGACACAAACACACATGTGCATTCACATTGAGGACAATGTGTCTTTTAAGTGTGGGGGAGAGAGTCTAATGGAGAGTCAACATGCATAGAAATCCATGAAATTTTTCGTAAATTTTGCACAATTTTGAATTTTTCATGCATATATTGAGTGATTAAATTGATTATGATTGATGAATGTTTAGAATTTTTAAGAATGCTTTATTTGATTGATTGATTTTTAGCATGTTATCTTATTTCTTAGAATTAGGTATAATTAGAGTTTTGTGATATGATTCTATTGTTCATTATTTCTATTTATCTATTTCTAGAACTTGTGTTTAATTTTTATTGAAATTACAATTATGAAAGCATGTTATGGATATGTCAAGAAAAAGTGTGGGGGACTACTTATATAAAAGGGTAGTTAAAAAATTGTTTTGATAAAAAAAAGTGTTTTCATGCAAGAGGAGAAGAGGTATTTCTGCTTTTAAAAAAAAATCAATCCATTGTTGTCACTCTTTTTTTAAACAAAAGGAGTTACTAACCCTTGGAAAGAGGATAAGAGGCATGGAATTGTGGAAATATTGTCCCTCTGAAAAAATTAAAAGACGGAGTCCTTCTAGAGTGCTAGTAGCCTCAAAAATGAGAGTTAGTAACCCCAAATCATGAACACTTCGAGGTTAGTAACCTCAATTTTCTAAAACCTAATTACCCTTTGAAAATCTATTATAACCCACGAAAACTCTTGATTTGTATCCATGATATGCATTCCTTTGAGTAATGGAGATAAAGAGGAAGAGATAAGCTTATGGAAAGAAGTAGTTATAGGATGTGATGAATGGTAAGTGATTAGAACTACTTTAATTATGGTTACTTAAGAATAAAGATGCTTGCTATTTCTTGATCTTTTGAATTAAGTGCTCTTATTATTCTTTGTTATTTTGATTTCATGATTGCATTAATCCTTGATATGTGTATGTATAAAAATTTATTTTTGAAAAGAATGGATTTAAACATAGATTTATATAAAATTTGTTCTGTTTTTCATACTAACCATGAGTCTATCGAGTCAGTCTAAACATGTTTGTGGGTATCGTCCTAATTAAGTAAACCCTCAGGTGACATAACTCCTCCTGAGTCACTCTATCAGTCTCAGGTTTAAATGGCTTGCGTCACGTGCTAAGTGCCGCCGTACACCTACGAAAGTAGAATCTTTATTTGCATTAGTCTTTGTTTTTGTTTTCTTAAGTTTTTCAGTACTAGTTTGCTAGGGACAAGCAAAGATTTAGTGTGGGGGAAATTATGATCGAGCTAAAAAAAACCCTATTTTTATGATCATTTTACTATGCTTTTTACTATTTTTATGTGGAATTTAACCCTATTTTATAAGTATTTGTGTTTTTAGGTCTTGAAGACAAGAAAAGTGGAAACTTGTTGTTTTTCACTCTTTTTGGAGCTATTTTGATGACTTTTTACTTAAATATGGAAGAAGCAATTTTGAGTAAGGATTTGGAGATTCGAAGTTCGTGATTGAAGATTTATTGAAGATAATTTGAAGATTTGAAGACTATTGAAGAATTATCTCAAGAGGCAAGAATTGAAGATTGGAGCTTAAATTGCGAAGGATTGAAGACAAGCCATGAAGAAGCCCGGAAGCTAAGGGCTTTTGGATATTTTATATGGGATAATACTCAGCCCATATAAGCTCATAATTGGAATTAAAAACCTTATTTGTGCGTCCTATATCCAAGGAAATATCTAATTCCCATATATTCCCGCTTCTAGTCCTAACAGGATTAGGATTCAGCGCAGTCTTGGTAGAAAAATCATAACTTTCTGCTCAGATGTCCGTTTTAGGCCCGTGAGTAGACGTTGGAAAGGTAAATCCATGACTTACAACTTCCCTTTGAAGTTCAAGACCCAGTTCTACTGTTTTCAAGCCCAAAATCACCGTCGAAGTCCCTGCACGAATCCATGATTTTTCAGGATCCTATTTTGACTAGGATTTTGGTTTTAGGAAGACTTTTAAACTAACGCGGAGTCTAAGTTAGCCTCTAAAACATCCTAGACTCCTTTCCTACTTAGAATTGGATTTCCTAGGGTTATTTCCACTATAAATAGTCACCCCCTGTAACACAAATCAAATACTTTACACACACAATATCTAGATAATTTTCTTTTCTTCTTTTTCCCTTCTAGTTCTAGTTTTTCTTCCAGTTTTAGGGCTAGGGTGCCGCCACCCTATCTTTGCATAGAGAGGGGCGGAAATTCTAGGTTATTCAAGAGGAGGATTTCGCCCCGAAGTCTTGTAAGTTTTCTCATGCCGCTCATGGATTTTCCTAAATCCATGAGTAGCTAAATTCTTAATACTTCTTATCCTTTGGTGAATTCAATCAATTGATGATGGTGAGATTTTTGTGCTTATAATTTGGTATTTTATTTTTGATAGATAGCATGTTAAACTCTGTTTTATTTCATGATCTTAATTTTTATTGATTTATTGTGTCCACTAAAGAGATAATTTGAGAAATCTATTGCTAAGTCAGGCGGAACAGTTAACCCTCGAGTCTGATTATTTGAAAGTTAATTGATGACGATTGATAGTCGCTAAATGGGTTTTGCATGCCAGTGATAAGATTTATCTGATTGTTGTATGGTTTTACTTGTTAAGCATGTGTGAAAGAACTAATTAAATAGTTTATCTTTATGCTTTGTTTCTTGGTGAATCTTTAAGTCTTAACCGGTAATTGATTTGTTAAGATAATGAAAGGAATAACTTAAGCCTTAACCGGTAATCTTATCTAAATAGCATGTTAGGATTTTCCTAGGCCAGTTACCATCAAGGATTTAATATTGAATTCATCTTTTAAATCGAGGACCCATAGTCAATTTGATTGTTTTCTACTGTTGGAGAAGAAGTATGCTTTTTAATTGTTGTTTTCTTTCTTAATTGCCATAGATTTAGATTTAATTTACTTTACTTTGTTTCTAGTATAATTGCTTTCTATTCAATTGTTATTCTTAAACCCCTATTTTTACGCGCTTTTGAGAGATTTTTAAGGATTGTATCTTCGGATAAGGTCTATCCGCCTTCTCTGTGGGATCGACCCCTACTTGCCCTATCTACTTAGTTAATATTTTGTGGGGATTATTTTTATGATTGCTGATGACCGATCATAAATTTTGGCGCCGTTGCCGGGGAAGGAAGGAAAAGACTGATCCTGGGAATTTTCTCTTAGTCCCTGCGTTTTTGTGCTTAAAAAAAAAATTCGTTTTTCTTTTATTTTCTTCTTTGCGTTTTTTCGAAAAAAAAAAAAAAGGAAGATTTTGATTTTGCATTTTTAGTTTTTGTGTCTTTGCGTTTTTGAAAAAAAAATTTTGTTTTGTATTTTGCGGTTTTGAAAAAAAAAAATTCAATTTTGCGAAAAAAAAAACAAAAAAAAATATCTTGCTTTTGCGTTTTCAAAAAAAAATTATTTTAATTTATTTTTCTGCTTTTAATTTTTGATTAAGAACTTTTACTACTAATTTTTCTTTGAGTTTTTGTTTTCCTAGAAAAAGATACGATGGAGCGAATAAGATGTTATGTTCGAAACGAGATTCTTTCTTGCCGACAATGGCCTGGTGAACAGTGGTACAAATATTGGAAAAGATACAATGAGACATGCGAGTTCTATGTTAACCATGGTATACCTGAGAGGCAGTTAATCAGGAGTTATTATGATGGGTTGTCTCCTTCAGACCGAACTCTCATTAATGCCATTATTGGAAGAAACTTGGAATTCGAAAGTCCCGAACACGCAAGGAGATTGCTTAGTAAAGTGGCAGAACGTATTTTTCAAAAAGAACGCCGACATAATATTGAAGAAAGCCAACTCGATCCACTTAGTAGATTAATGATTAAAGGTGGATTTCGTGCTAACATCCCAATCATGAAGGAAGTTGAAAGAGTGTCAAGCAAAACAACTAATGATTTGGAACCATATGAACTTAGATTTGCACGACTCTTTTCAATTCTTCTTCAAGGACGATGATGAGCCATGCGAAGTCTATGTCTCTGCTCTACCAACGAAGGATTCCAAGATTGTACAAGAAGAATCAGAGGCAGCGAAAGGAGATATCAAGATGGACATCCAAAGTTTCACAGAGCCCATAGAAGAGCCACCAGACGATGAACAACTCTAATATCCTAAGCTGAAAGAATTAAATGTGTTGAATCTTGTTGATAATCAACTCTTGGAGCATGAAGATCAAGATTTCATTGGAATCCAGAAGCTTCTTGAGTCTTACTACTTTGAGGAGATCAACATGGATCAATTCTTTTTGGAGGATAAGAAGATTTGCCAACACGAGGACACTTTCCAAAGGCGAGATGAGAACAATGCTAATCAATGCCGAAAGCATCCATTGCATCAACCTCTCACGGCAACAAAGATGGCATTGTCATTCCTAGCTATTCATGGAGTCGCCCTCAACAAAATTGGTGATTTCTTTCCTTATCTCTTCTTTTTACCTTCATATTTTTGTGCTCATATTCTTCCAATCTCATCATATTTGTTTTATGCTTTGAAGTGGTATGATCCACCCTAACAAAGGGAGATGAAGGAAGGTCTAGCCAAGGACATTAAAGAAAGGCGCTGCTTGGGAGGCAACCCAAGAATTTACTAACATGCTAATTTTCTTTTTAGTTTTGTTTTTCTTTTTCTTTTTAGGATTTCAAATTAAGGAAACAAGTCGAACAATTGGAGCTTTTGAACATTTGTAAAGGAAACCGAATAAAAGCCTAAAGGAGAGGAGCAAAGGAAGCCAACACACCGAAGGGGATAGCCAAAAGCCAACCTAGCCAAATTATGATCGAGCCAACCACCGGTTATCACCTTGGCAGCCCGTGTAAATACCGGCCAGCACTACACCGGCCATCCACGCCATACAAATAGAGAAGCTTTCTTAAACTCATCTCCATTTACTTTTTCTTTGCATTATTTTGCTTTGATTGATTATTGCTTTGATTGATTGCTTATTCCTTGATTTGACTAGTTGTTTGTATTTCTTTTCTATGTTTTCTATGCTTTGATTTGGATCTTAATGATGACTTATATGCTATAATTGCTATGATTGATGCCTTGAATTGCTTGATTGGGTCGACACTTTCTTTGTGAGTCAAGTATTTCATTAGCACATCTACTTAGTCATCACACTTATGAGGGACACAAACACACATGTGCATTCACATTGAGGACAATGTGTCTTTTAAGTGTGGGGGAGAGAGTCTACTGGAGAGTCAACATGCATAGAAATCCATGAAATTTTTCGTAAATTTTGCACAATTTTGAATTTATCATGCATATATTGAGTGATTAAATTGATTATGATTGATGAATGTTTAGAATTTTTAAGAATGCTTTATTTGATTGATTGATTTTTAGCATGTTATCTTATTTCTTAGAATTAGGTATAATTAGAGTTTTGTGATATGATTCTATTGTTCATTATTTCTATGATTATCTATTTCTAAAACTTGTGTTTAATTTTTATTGAAATTACAATTATGAAAGCATGTTATGCATATGTCAAGAACAAGTGTGGGGGACTACTTATATAAAATGGTAGTTAAAAAATTGTTTTCATAAAAAGAAGTATTTTCATGCAAGAGGTATTTTTGCTTTTAAAAAAAAAATAAATCCATTGTTGTCACTCTTTTCTTAAACAAAAGGAGTTAGTAACCCTTGGAAAGAGGATAAGAGACATGGAATTGCGGAAATATTGTCCCTCTGAAAAAATTAAAAGAAGGAGTCCTTCTAGTGTGCTAGTAGCCTCAAAAATGGGAGTTAATAAACCCCAAATCATGAACACTTCGAGGTTAGTAACCTCAATTTTCTAAAACCAAATTACCCTTTGAAAATCTATTATAACCCACGAACACCCTTGATTTGTATCCAATGTATGCATTCCTTTGAGTAATGGAGATAAAGATGAAGACATAAGTTTATGGAAAGAAGTAGTTATAGGATGTGATGAATGGTAAGTGATTACAACTATTTTAATTATGGTTACTTAAGAATAAAGATGCTTGTTATTTCTTGATCTTTTGAATTAAGTGCTCTTATTATTCTTTGTTATTTTGATTTTATGATTGCATTAATCCTTGATATGTGTATGTATAAAAATTTATTTTTGAAAAGAATGGATTTAAACATAAATTTATATAAAATTTGTTCTGTTTTTCATACTAACCATGAGTCTATCGAGTCAGTCTAAACATGTTTGTGGGTATCGTCCTAGTTAAGTAAACCCTCAGGTGACATAACACCCCCTGAGTACCTCTATCAGTCTCAGGTTTAAATGGCTTGCGTCACGTGCTAAGTGTCGTCGTACACCTACGAAAGTGGAATCTTTATTTGCATTAGTCTTTGTTTTTGTTTTCTTAAGTTTTTCTGTACTAGTTTGCTAGGGACTAGAAAATATTTACTGTGGGGAAAATTATGATCGAGCTAAAAAAGACCCTATTTTTATGATCATTTTCCTATGTTTTTAACTATTTTTATGTGGAACTTTACCCTATTTTATAAGTATTTATGCTTTAAGGTCTTGAAGACAAGAAAAGTGGAAACTTGTTGTTTTTCACTCTTTTGGAGCTATTTTGATGACTTTTTACTCAAATATGGAAGAAGCAATTTTGAGTAAAGATTTGGAGATTCGAAGTTCGTGATTGAAGATTTATTGAAGATAATTTGAAGATTTGAAGACTATTGAAGAATTATCTCAAGAGGCAAGAATTGAAGATTGGAGCTTAAATTGCGAAGGATTGAAGACAAGCCATGAAGAAGCCCGGAAGTTAAGGCATTTTGGATATTTTATATGGGATAATACTCAGCACATATAAGCTCATAATTGGAATTAAAAACAAAATTTGTGCCTCCTATATCCAAGGAAATATCCAATTCCCGTATATTACCGCTTCTAGTCCTAACAGGATTAGGATTCAGCGCAGTCTTGGTAAAAAAATCATACCTTTCTGCTCAGATGTCCGTTTTAGGCCCGTTAGTAGGCGTTGGAAAGCTAACTCCAAGATCTACAACTTTCCTTTGAAGCCCAAGACCCATTTCTGCCGTTTGCAAGCCCAAAATCACCGTCGAAGTCCCTGCACGAATCCAGGATTTTTCAGGATCCTATTTTGACTAGGATTTTGGTTCTAGGAAGACATTTAAGCTAACGCGGAGTCTAAGTTAGCCTCTAAAACGTCCTAGACTCCTTTCCTACTTAGAATTGGATTTACTAGGGTTATTTCCACTATAAACAGTCACCCCCTGTAACACAAATTACATACTTTACACACACAATATCTAGATAATTTTCTTTTTTTCTTTTTCTCTTCTAGTTCTAGTTTTAGGGCTAGGGTGCCACCACCCTCTCTTTGCATAGAGAGGGGCGGCAACCCTAGGTTATTCAAGAGGAGGATTTCGCCCCGAAGTCTTGTAAGTTTTCTCATGCCGCTCATGGATTTTGTTAAATCCATGAGTAGCTAAATTCTTAATACTTCTTATCCTTTGGTGAATTCAATCAATTGATGATAGTGAGATTTTTGTGCTTATAATTTGATATTTTGTTTTTGATAGATAGCATGTTAAACTCTGTTTTATTTCATGATCTTGATTTTTATTGATTTATTGTGGCCACTAAAGAGATAATTTGAGAGATCTATTGCTAAGTCAGGCGGAACAGTTAACCCTCGAGTCTGATTGTTTGGTAGTGAATTGATGACGATTGATAGTCGCTCAATGGGTTTTGCATGCCAGTGATCAGAATTATCAGATTGTTGTATGGTTTTACTTGTTAAGCATGTGTGAAAAAACTAATTAAATAGTTGATCTTTATGCTTTGTTTCTTGGTGAATCTTTAAGGCTTAACCGGTAATTGATTTGTTAAGATAATGAAAGGGGTAATTTAAGCCTTAACCGGTAATCTTATCTAAATAGCATGTTAGGATTTTCCTAGGGCAGTTGTCATCAAGGATTTAATATTGAATTCATTTTTTAAATCAAGAACCCATAGTCAATTTGATTGTTTTCTACCATTGGAGAAGAAGTATGCTTTTTAATTGTTGTTTTCTTTCTTAATTGCCATAGATCTAGATTTAATTTACTTTACTTTGTTTTCTAGTATAATTGTTTTCTTTTCAATTGTTATTCTTAAACCCGTCTTTTTACGCATTCCTTTTGAGAGATTTTTAAGGATTGTATCTTCGGATAAGGTCTATCCGCCTTCTCTGTGGGATCAACCCCTGCTTGCCCTATCTACTTAGTTAGGATTTTATGGGGATTATTTTTATGATTGTTGACGACTGATCACTAATATTGCTTTTTCTTGCTTTCTTCAGTCAGTTTTTCATATGCATTCTTTTGTTATGACTTCGGTCCCACTAAAATGCTTCTTGAGCTTGTTGTGGACTAAGTCTTCTTCAATTTCACCTTAACTGTACTCATTGAGGAGGATTTCAGTCGTAGTGTGTTTCTTCTGTGATATTGAGCTTTGTATAGATAGGTTTGCACATCACCATACATTTAGTGTGTCACTCAATTTGTCACTGCACAGTAGATAGCTTGGTTAGTCCCACTAACATAGAATGTTTTGTTATCATCAAAAACTATATGGAGTTAACAATTTCCTCCTATCTCCCCAACCAAGAATAGAGCTCTTCCATTTTTCTCCAAACAATCTATATATATCAAACAAAAAACAAGTCCCCTTTTTAGCATATAATATAAATCGCTATTCCAGTGACCATTAATCCAAGATTTCATCAAAATATACAGAATTAGAATATTGTTAATTAAATAACTAATTAACCTTTGTCCAAACCACAAGTTCTGTTAAAATAGCTAAACATCCATTCAAGTTGTTCACTTAGAGACTTGGTTCCCGGATCTCCCGTAAACAAGGCAGTAGTTGCGGAGACCGCGAAGTTAACTCCACGATCAAATGATCCATCTCTGTTTAAGTAGGCTTCAAGTACTGGGAATTTAGCAGACATTGCTGTTCCAGTGCATAAAACATAATTCAGCTTAATTATATAGTTAACAAATTAACCAAATCCATAAAAGTAAAATGACCCATTAATCATTTCATTGCAGTAATTAAGATGAAACAAAAAAAAGTTGAAAGTCATAAGTTGTTTAATTACCTAGAAAATCAATCATTAACAAGCCATTGGAGCATCTACCAGTTTGCCTGTTGAAAAAGGTTTCACCATAGGGTAGCCTATCACATGCAGTTGTAGGGTTCGGTAGAAGAAGAGCATTAACGGTATCTGCAATCGAATCCCCGAGCTGATATATGGCATCAAACTGGCAAGAAGCAAGAAGATTTCGCCCATAATTTCTTGAAATTATAACATTCAAGAATAAGCTACTGACAACAAGTAGAGAAAAGAAATCTTGGTGCGGTAGCCATTTTCTGACACAGGATTTTTACTCATGGAAGCCATATATAATATTCAAGAAGTTAAAGGGTTACTATTTGGGAGAGGATCTGTCCACTGCTAAAGAAACAGTGGAGAGGTTTATTGATCGATTTGATTTGTGGCAAGTATAAATCCACGTCTATACCAACTCCAAAATACAGCGATTCATTTAACTCTCACGTTTCCAACGTTTTCCCAATTTCAGCCTTCAGGCCTCTTTCAATTTGTTCGTACGTTGTAAAAATAAGCTGGATGAGGATTCAAAGTAGTTTTTATTTTTGGCCAGGATTCAAAGTAGTTCATGGTTTGATTTTTCGGCAATCTGTAATTAATTGCTACAATAATAATAATAATAACAAGTAGGGCAGCCTGCGCTTGCGCTGCAGTCGTCTTCTTATTAGGGCTATTTTTTTGTAGTTGTTTAAGTCGGTTAGTAAGAAGATATTGCATTAGCTGTAATTTAATCAGTTAGGAGAAACTTATACATCGAAACAAATAATTTGCATATATAAAGCAAAACACTTGGCTTATCTTTTATTCCAAAAGTGTATTAACTAAATTCTATTCCATCTCTAGGTAATTCATCAAAATAAAGCTAATATTATACTCCTCTATCTCTAGGTAATTCATCAAAATAAAGCTAATATTCTACTCCTCCATCTCTAGGTAATTCATCAAAATAAAGTTAATATTAATTGTTGCGTGAAATGTATGCTGATTATCTAAAAAAACAAAGTACGCTGTAGTAATTTTTTAATCTTGATTGCAATTGTTAAATTAATGAATTTGGTTAGGTGGAAGAATTTGGCTTCTGCATAAGGAAAACCTAATTTTTTGTAGTCAATGAGCATGTATAGTTGTCGTAGGAAAACTGAATTAGTTGAGAGCATTTTGCAGGATCATATTTAATTTACACAATGCATTACAAAATGATTGTACTCAGCATCGGCTAACTGTGCTTTTGGAAAGTTGGAAATATACTAAACATAAGCAACTAATAGAAACCTTAATAGAAAGGAAATTGAATATTAAATAAAAAACAATTTTTTTGTAAAATAAAATAGGAATAAGGAAATGTAAAATTTAAGTATCAAATAATTTAATCAACAAATGAATCCAGATTTATCTCAAAATGTTGCGGTGAGAAGTGAAATCTCACCACTTCAGGCTATGTCATCCTAAGGCGCTGCTAAATTAAATGGAAGGATCTTATCAACATCCACCTGGAAATTTTAGGAAACAGAACGGAGTCTGGGTGAAACCAATTTAGAGAAATGTTAGGAAAGAAAAAAAACCCACCCAAATTGAAATGAAGACGAAAGGAAAACAGAACTGGAATGTCGACAATAGTTTACCCATGAATCAACCATTATTGGAGATACATTTATAGCACCAATCTTTTGGAATTCCAGCAAAGGAGTCGAACCGGTAAATTCTAATATCCACTGATCGGTCGTTAACAATCATAAAAATAAAATCCCAACAAACACCTAACTAAGTAGATAGGGCAAGTAGGGGTCGATCCCACAGAGAAGGGTGATAGATTTTATCCGAAAATTTAGTCCTTAAAATCTCTCAAAAACAACACAGAAAACAGAGGTTGACAGAAAACAATTAAACAGAAAACAATTAAACTAGAAAACAAAACAAAGTAAATTAAATCTAAGTCTATAGCAGGTAAGAAAGAAAACAATAATTAAGGTTATACTTCTTCACCAATGGTAGAAAACAATTAAATTAATTATGGGTCCTTGATTTAAAAGATAAATTCAATATTAAATTCAAGATGATAACTGGCCTAGGGAAAACCCTAACATGCTATTTAGGTAAGATTAGCCGTCAAGCCTTAAATTACCCATTTTTCCTCCTAACTAATCAATTAGCCGCAAAGCCTTAAAGATTTGCTAGGATTCAAAGCATTAAGTTTTATTAATTCTTTCACACATGCTTAATAAATAAAACCATACAACAACCAGATAAATCTGATCACTGGCATGCAAACCCAATTAACCCGCCGTCAAGCGCAGCTAACTTGCTACATACAATCAAACATGAACGTCAATCCGCTATTTGATCTAGCCAACAATCTCTCAAATTACCTCTTTACTGGCCACATAAATCAATAAAGATCAAGATTGTAGAATTATAACAGAGTTTAACATGCTATCTATCAAGAATAAAATACCAAATTATAAGAACAGAAATCTCACCATATTTAATTGATTGAATTCACCAAAGGATCAGAAGTATTAAGAATTTAGCTACTCATAGATTCGGGAAAATAACTTACAGAACTAGAAGGGGCGAAATCTCCTTAACAAAAACCTAGGTATGCCGCACCACCCTATAGCTAGAGAGGGTGGCGGCACCCTTTGCCTAAAAACTAGAAAATAAATCTAAAGAGAATTATGTGAATTGGTGTGTAAAGGTGTGTGATTTGTGATACAGGAGGTGGCTATTTATAGTCGAACTAACCCTAAGAATTCCAATCCTAACTTGGAAAGGGGTTTAAGTCGGTTTTGGAGTCTAACTTAGAGTCCAAGTTGGATTAAAAGTCATCCTAGAGTAGAATCCAAGTTAAAATAGGATCCTGAAATTTTGCTGAATTCGTGCAGAAACTTCAACAGCATTTTCGGGCTTGAAAACGACAGAACTCGGTCTTGAACTTCAAAGGAAAGTTGTAGATCTCGGAGTTATCTTTCCAACGAGTACTCATGGGCTTCAAACGGAGGTCTGAGCAGAAAGTTATGAATTTTCTACCAAAACTGCTCCTGAATCCTAATCCTGTTAGGACTAGAATCGGGAATCTACGAGATTTTGGTGTTTCCTTGGATTTAGGAGTCATTAATTGGGATTTAAATTCCAATTAATATTTTATATGGGTTGAGTATCTTCCCATATAAATTATCCATAAATACCAAAGCTTGAGGGCTTCTTCATGACTTGTCTTCAATTAAAACTCCAATTCTTCAATTCTTCCTCTTGAAAATGACATCAAAATCTTCAATGGTCTTCAAGTCTTCAATTTATCTTCAAATGGTCTTCAAACACGAACTTCGCATCTCCAAATCTATGCTCAAAATTGCTTTGCTCAAATCTGTGTAAAAAGTCATCAAAATAGCTACAAAAATAGTGAAAAATAACAATTTCTCATTTTCACATCACTTAAAGACTAAAAACACAAATATTAATAAAATAGCATATAATTAAGCATAAATGGGTCTAAAAACATAGTAAAATATGCATAAAAATAGGGCCAATTTTGGCTCAATCATATTCCCCCACACTAAATCTTTGCTAGTCCCTAGCAAACTAGTGTAGAAAACTATGAAAAACACTAAACTTGAACACCTAAGAGACTCTATAATCCTAAACTAATGCAAATCAAAATTCAATTTTAATTTAAACTCTTCAAAAACTTTGAATGCATACACATATTAAGGATCAACATAATTATGAAATCAAAATAACAAAGAATCATAAGAGCACTCAATTCAAAAGATCAACAAATAACAAGCATCTTTATTCTTAAGTAACCATAATTAAAGTAGTTCTAATCACTTACCATTCATCACATCCTATAACTACTTCTTTCCATAAGCTTATGTCTTCATCTTTATCTCCATTACTCAAATGAATGCATATCACAAATACAAATCAAGGGTTTACGTGCGGGTTATAATAGATTTTTAAAGGGTAATCGTTTTTAGAAAATTGAGGTTACTAACCTCGAAGTGTTCATGATTTGGGGTTACTAACTCCCATTTTTGAGGCTACTAGCACTCTAGAAGGACTCCTTCTTTTTATTTTTTTCAGAGGGACAATATTTCTGCAATTCCATGCCTCTTATCCTCTTTCCAAGGGTTACTAACTCCTTTTGTTAAAGAAAAGAGTGACAACAATGGATTGATTTTTTTTTTAAAGTATGCAGAAATACCTCTTCTCCTCTTGCATGAAAGCACTTCTTTTTGAAAAAGATTTTTTTTAACTACCCTTTTATATAAGTAGTCCCCCACACTTATTCTTGACATATCCATAACATACTATCATAATTGTAATTTCAATCAAAATTGAACACAAGTTCTAGAAATAGATAATCATAGAAAATAATGAACAATATGCTTCTATCACAAACTTCAATTATACCTAATCTAAGAAATCAGATATCATGCTATAAATCAATCAATCAAATAAAACTTTCTTAAAAATTCTAAGTATTCTTCAATCATAATCAAATCAATCAATTAATATATGCAAAATTTTCAAAATTTTCGAAAAAAATTATGGTATATTTTAAGATTATGATGCATGCAGACTCTCTATTAACTAAACTCTCTCCCCCACACTGAAAAGACACATTGTCCTCAGTGTGGAAACACATATGAAATTGACACAAACAATTATAGTAGGCATGGTCATGTGGTTTATTTAAATGCATGAAATAAAAACTAAACTAACAATTAATTCACATCAAAGAACAGGCAAGCATTTAAAGCAATAATCAAGGAAAAATAATGCAAGGAAAATTAAAGAGATAGAGTTAAAGAAAGCTTCTCTGTTTGCAGGCATAAGCTCCATCATTGCTTCTGAAACTGGACTCCTTTCGTATTCATCTTGCAATCGTCCAAATTAAGCTCCATTTGCTCTCCTTTAGTTCTTCATGTAAAATCATTGGGTTGCCTCCCAATAAGCGCCTTTCCTTAAGAGTCTTTGGCTAGACTGCCTTAAAGAAATTATTCTTCAAGGGTGAAGGAATTATGGGTATATTCCTTCAACAATTCCACAATGATTTTGAGAGTATCATTGATGGCTTTGAGAACTTCAAGTTGAATTTTATCAAGACTTGAATTCATCAAAATTGATGTGGCGGCTTGGAATGGCAATGGCACGGGCATGGCCGGTGGTGGCACGGTGAATGGGCGGTAATGACTTGGTAGTGGCGCAGAAAATGATGCGCTGGCCGAGCACTTGACTTGACTGTGGCCGGTCCTAGCCGGGCATGTGGCTCGGATGAGGCTTGAGATGGTAGGCATAGCCGGGCATAAGACTCGGAGGGTAGCGCGGATGGCGCGGAGGAAGACAGGCTCGACCGGGCAGGCGGCGCGGATGGCCGGTTGTGGCGCGCGGAGGATTCCGGGCCTGACCAGGTAGATGGCTCGAGTGGCCGGGCGATCGGCGCGGAGGGTGGCACGGATGGCCGGGCATGTATCTCGACGTGGCTCGGTTGCGGCTGGTCCTATCCGGGCCATGTCCGAGGATGGCCGGGCCATAGCCGAGTATTGGCCAGCTAGGTTGGCTCGATCATTGCCTTGAGCGTCTTCCTTTGGTTCTTTGGCTTCCATCTTCTGCTTCTCTCCGTCTGGCTGAACTTCTTGCTTGTTGGCATCTTGCTCTTCCTTTGCTTTTCTTCTTTTAAAGCTAGGGGGTGCAATTGCTTTAGTCAAAGATTCCAACGCTTCATATGCAGCCTCTGGGGTTCTATCGAACAAAGGGATGTTGTCCACGCTATCCACAAGAATTTGGCCATCTACTCCTAATCCTTGATAGAAGTATGTAATCAAAAGCTGTTGTGATATGGCATGGTGAGGGCATGCTGCGCAGAGCTTCTTGAATCTATCCCAGGCTCGATAAAAAGGTTCAACTTTGCGTTGCTGAAAAGTTGCTATCCTTAGTCTTCCTTTGGAAATCTGGGCAGATGTCATCGATGAAGATTCTTTTCTGGCTCCCTTCTTGGAATCCTTCTTGTCAGTGGCGGTTTCCTTGGCTTTTTCCTTGGTGGTGGCGCCATCTTTTCTGGGCTCATCTTCGATCTTGATTTCTTTGTCAGATACTTGCAATTCTTCTTTGGTGTAGCTCGGCTCTCCTTCATCTTGTGCGGCATTTCCACTCCATAAAGTGATTGCACTTACGTTCTCCTTAGGAGGTACCTTTGGTTGCGATGGGATCCTTTGTTGACCTTGTGTCTTGAGCTCACTCATGTCGCTAGCCAATTGACTTATTTGTTTCCTCATCATCTCCATAGCTTCTCTCAATTGTTGCATCTCGATAGCCTGTGAAGATTGTTGGAAATTAGGCCTTTGATAATTCATTGGCCTTCCATGATTGTTACCTTGGTTCCCAACAGCATTGACTTCTTGCGCGGTGTGTTCCAAAGAAGGGCACTTATCAGTGTAGTGTCCTTGCTTACAAATTCCGCAAATCTTAGGCACACTTGAAAAATTCGCATTAAATAAATCAGTGAGCGCAGCGACTTGCTGATTTGTCTCTTGAAGTTGTTGCTCTAGTGAGGTGGAATGGATAGAGACTTCATTGATTCTTCTTGTATCGCCTTGTCTTGAATAGTCTTCTCGAGATCCGAATTGTTGAGTGTTGGCAGCCATGTTCTCCACTAAAGTCCAAGCATCGGTGGGAGTTTTGTCTATGAAAGCACCTCCACTTGCAGAATCTATGGAAGATCTGTCAAACGGTAGTAATCCTTCGTAGAAGTATTGGATCAGCAACTGTTCAATGATTTGATGATTGGGGCAGCTCGCACATAGTGTCTTGAATCGTTCCTAATATTCGTGCATTGTTTCTCCATGGCGTTGCTTAATTCTGCAAATCTCCTTCCTTATACTTGATACTTTGTGAGCAGGAAAGTACTTTTCCAAGAACAACTTCTTAAGGCTCGTCCAAGATGTGATTGAACCGGTTGGTAAGAGGTACAACCAATCTTTTGCACGATCCACAAGAGTGAACGGAAAGGTTCTTAGCTTAAATTGGTCTTCAGTGATACCTTGAATATTTGTTGATGTGCAGGCAATCTGGAAATCGGTTAGATGTCGGTGAGGATCTTCTCCAGATAGACCGTGAAACTTAGGTAAAATCTGAATAAATCCAGATTTAATCTCAAAATTTGCAGTCGTATCCAGGTATCGAATTGCCAAGCGTTGTGCATTGACGTTTGGTGCAGACAGCTCTCTCAAAGTTTTAGGTTCTTCTTCGTTTGCCATGTCTTGTGACGATCTTGAAGCAGCAGATCTAGGAGAACTTGGTTGAGAACTCGAATTGGATGACTCCTCTTCTTGTTGTCGATTTGATTTCTCCTTCCTTAGTGAAAATAGTGTTCTTTCTGGCTCTGGATCAAATTCAAAATCTTTTGTACCACTACTTCTTGTCTTTGGCATGCAGATTCCTAATAAAACTCAAAAACTCAAAAGAAAATTGTTAGTAGTAAAAGTTCTTAAACAAAATTAAAATTAAAGACAGAAAATAAAAGAAATTTTTTTTTTTTATCTAAAAACGCAAGAACAAGAATTTTTTTTTTATGACGCAGAAATTTTTTTTTTTTATAAATGACGTAAAAAACCTTTTTTTTTATAAAACGCAAAAACTCGTTTTTTTTGTGACGCATGACTCAAAAAAATTAAAAACAGAATTTTTTTTTTTTAGCTTAAGATGCAGACACACAGAAACAAAGAGAAAATTCGCGGGATTCGTCTTCAGATTAGTCTATTTTTCCTTCCCCTGGCAAAAACCAGAAAAAGTTCCCTTCCCCAGCAACGGCGCCAAAATTTATGATCGGTCGTTAACAATCATAAAAATAAAATCCCAACAAACTCCTAACTAAGTAGATAGGGCAAGTAGGGGTCGATCCTACAGAGAATGGTGATAGATTTTATCCGAAAATTTAGTCCTTAAAATCTCTCAAAAACAACACAGAAAACAGAGGTTGACAGAAAACAATTAAACAGAAAACAATTAAACTAGAAAACAAAACAAAGTAAATTAAATCTAAGTCTATAGCAGATAAGAAAGAAAACAATAATTAAGGTTATACTTCTTCACCAATGGTAGAAAACAATCAAATTAATTATGGGTCCTTGATTTAAAAGATAAATTCAATATTAAATTCAAGATGATAACTGGCCTAGGGAAAACCCTAACATGCTATTTAGGTAAGATTAGCCGTCAAGTCTTAAATTACCCATTTTTCCTCCTAACTAATCAATTAGCCGCAAAGCCTTAAAGATTTGCTAGGATTCAAAGCATTAAGTTTTATTAATTCTTTCACACATGCTTAATAAATAAAACCATACAAAACCAGATAAATCTGATCACTGGCATGCAAACCCAATTAACCCGCCGTCAAGCGCAGCTAACTTGCTACATACAATCAAACATGAACGTCAATCCGCTATTTGATCTAGCCAACAATCTCTCAAATTACCTCTTTACTGGCCACTTAAATCAATAAAGATCAAGATTGTAGAATTATAACAGAGTTTAACATGCTATCTATCAAGAATAAAATACCAAATTATAAGAACAGAAATCTCACCATATTTAATTGATTGAATTCACCAAAGGATCAGAAGTATTAAGAATTTAGCTACTCATGGATTCGGGAAAATAACTTACAGAACTAGAAGGGGCGAAATCTCCTTAACAAAAACCTAGGTATGCCGCACCACCCTATAGCTAGAGAGGGTGGCGGCACCCTTTGCCTAAAAACTAGAAAATAAATCTAAAGAGAATTATGTGAATTGGTGTGTAAAGGTGTGTGATTTGTGATACAGGAGGTGGCTATTTATAGTGGAACTAACCCTAAGAATTCCAATCCTAACTTGGAAAGGGGTCTAAGTCGGTTTTGGAGTCTAACTTAAAGTCCAAGTTGGACTTCAAAGGAAAGTTGTAGATCTCGGAGTTAGCTTTCCAACAAGTACTCATGGGCTTCAAACGGAGGTCTGAGCAGAAAGTTATGAATTTTCTACCAAAACTGCTCCTGAATCCTAATCCTGTTAGGACTAGAATCGGGAATCTACGGGATTTTGGTGTTTCCTTGGATTTAGGAGTCATTAATTGGGATTTTAATTCCAATTAATATTTTATATGGGTTGAGTATCTTCCCATATAAATTATCCATAAATACCAAAGCTTGAGGGCTTCTTCATGACTTGTCTTCAATTAAAACTCCAATTCTTCAATTCTTCCTCTTGAAAACGGCATCAAAATCTTCAATGGTCTTCAAGTCTTCAATTTATCTTCAAATGGTCTTCAAACACGAACTTCGCATCTCCAAATCTATGCTCAAAATTGCTTTGCTCAAATCTGTGTAAAAAGTCATCAAAATAGCTACAAAAATAGTGAAAAATAACAATTTCTCATTTTCACATCACTTAAAGACTAAAAACACAAATATTAATAAAATAGCATATAATTAAGCATAAATGGGTCTAAAAACATAGTAAAATAGGCATAAAAATAGGGTCAATTTTGGCTCAGTCATCCACACACAATTATTATGTAATTAAAATGCACTTAATCGTAAATATAAAAATAGTAAATTACAAAAAAGGGCAACAGGAAAAGGAAAGCAAAAAATTCATTGAGGGGCTTTTAAGTCACCCGAAAAGTGAAAAAAGACCAAAAAAAGCCAAAAGGAGATACCACATTAATCCTCAATTTGGCCTTTAAGTAATTTCCATTATCACTAAAAATAATATATAGTATATATAATAAGTCATATTAGCATGCGCTAGCGTTACGGGCATTCTTTGTTTTAGAGTGGTGCTTGATTAACTGATTGAATAAGGATATTAATATAATCAATTATATAAGGTCCACGGACATTCTTTGTTCTAGAGTGATACTTGATTAATTGATTGAATTATATAAGGTTGCAGTAAAAATGCAATTTAAATGGATTAATTTTAATATTGTCTCTTGCTATTGCCATAAATCTTTGTAAGCTAACTTTTTAGACATGCAAAACTAAGAAGGTCAAATAACATGCTTTTATTTGTAAGTAATAGGAAGTGCAAAGATGTAATAGAATATGGTGCTAATTGATAATAATAGACGCATTGAAGAAATGGTGGTTTAATTGAAAAAGGGAAAAACATTGAACGGTCCATGGTGAAGACATGGGGAAGGAGAAGAAAAGGAAAGAGATGTGAAGGTGAAAACAGAGGGGAGTAATGAAATATTTGATTTTTGACAAATCTGAAGATTGATCAGCACTGAGTAGTTGAAAGGAAGCAGCAGCTGAGTTGGTGAGAGGAAAAAGAAATGGGGAAACATTAATTAACTGAATTGCTAAATACCGTCCCTTTTTGCTAGTTACCGCCCCAATTTTGACACTTTTGCCCTTTACTTCATTTTCTTCAAACTTTCTAACTTCAAATCCTCTAAAACCTTCAAACTAAAACCTCGAATTTTCAAAACAATCTTGAAGCAAATCATTATCATAAAACAATCATAATTTTAAAATTATTAAAATTTGAATTATTATTTTAAAAAATTAATCTAGGCATGGAGCCGTCCCCGGAGGACAGCCCACCACGGTGGGTGCCGTCCCCGTAGGACAGCCCACCACGGTGGGTGCTGTCCCTGGAGAACGGCATAGATCAATTTTCTTTAAGAAATAATTTAAAATTATGATTTTTTTTATGATAATTATTATAAATTAGGGTCAATATAGGGTTTATGATAATTAATATTGGTGATTAGCTTGAAAATTTGAGATTTTTAGTTTGAAGGTTTTAGAGGAAAACGAAGCAAAGGACAAAAGTGTCAAAAGGGGTTTGGTAACTAGTAAAAGGGGGCAGTATTTAGCAATCCCCTTAATTAAAAGCAATTAAGGAAGGGAAATGAGTAATTACAAAAAATGGTAGCAGGAAAAGGAAGCGGAGAAACTCATACAGAGACTTTTTAGTCATCCGAAAAGTGAGAAAAGATCAAAAAAAAGGCAAAAGGTGGCACCACATTAATCCTTAATTTGGCCTTTTAGTAATTTCCCTAGTAACTAAAAATAATATATAGTATAATAATCATAGTTTTTGTAACCGGACTGGATCGGACGGTTCGACCGGTTCAACCGCGACCCGTCAGGCAGTCCAGTTATGAAAGATGTCTAAACTGCGATTTTAATTAACCGCGATTGAACCAGAAAAACCGGTTGAATCGGAACCGGGAAAACCGGTGCATATCCGGTTTTATTGACTTTTCTTTCTTTTTTGTTTGAAATGAAATCCCTAACAGGCTAACACCACCTACCAGAAACCTCCCATTTTTTATTTCCCCCCTTGAGCCGCCGCTTGTGGCCTACCTATTGCCACCAATGCATTGTCGCCGGCTTGCCATCCCTCTGTATCCCACCGCCTCTCTTGATCAACTCCCACCCAAAACCAAAACAAAACTCGACCAACAACTCATTGGCCCCAAAGTGATTAGCTGATCCCCATTTGTTGTATTGCTCTCTCTCTCAATTTAATTTCAATTGCTTTGTAAGACAATCCTTAATTATTTGCGAAACCTCTGTAGTCATTAATTGTAGAATACATGGTCAAATCTCTTCTTTTTTTTTTTATTCATAAAATGTGCAAATCCTATTTGACAGAAGGTGTGCCGTAAGTCTTGCCAAACTTTAAATACTGTTGATTTTTTTTATAATAGTTTATTACTCAAATTTGTAGTTTGATATTTTCTTAAATATTATTTAATTAATTTCCTTAAATTCATAGTGTTTTTACAGATTTCCTTGTTTACATTAAGAAGAGATCTCCGAAACAATATAAACAATTAAATTTTGATTTGTTCTTAATATATTTAATCAAATTGCTCAGATTTGGGTATTCTTTTAAGTTTTAACTGCTTCAGTTTGGTGGTTCTCTCCTCTAGATGTGTCATTCGACTATTGCGGACTGTCGTGTTCATGCAATCGAACCGATCGTCCGGTTCAACCGATCGGACCGATTGAGCCGCCGACCGTCCTCCTATCCAGTTCATCATCCGGCTCGGTTATTAAAACCATGCTGTGTAGTTGTTATTTTTCCCATTTAACTACATGAAATATTAGAAAATAACTAGACGATATGACTTATTCCAAATATCTACATGTAGAATTTCATTTTCCTACAGATCATATTAGTCAAAATAAATTTGATAATATCATCTTAGTCAAAATAAATAGATAATGTTTGACATTTCTTGAAATTCAAATCAATTAAAAAAGGTTGAAATGAAAACCAACGAAATAATAAGTAATTTAAAAAAAAACAAAAAAAAAGCAGCAAAATTAACTCAACATGTAACTCAAGGCAAAGATGCTTGAATGAAATTACTAGTAATGGTTTCCATATGGTTTCCATAGACAGAGCAGAGCAATCTATCAGTGGCTGAATCTGGAGATGGTAACATCAAGTGTTATATCCTTGGTGTTGATCAATTTGAATAGGCAAACATCATCCTCTTTCAAGGAATTATCCTTGACAAATTTTCTCCAACCAGAGTGTATCCTTCCATGGCGTGGATAATCAGAGATCTTGACATTCCATGTTTTATCAGAAACCTTAAGATTTATGTTCTTCCCTTCAGGGCTCAAACGAATCTTCTTCATAAATTTGTTTGTCACATTCTACCAAAAAAATAAATAAATAAATAAATGTGCATGAAATGGAAGGCAAAAAATTAGTAAATGCTTTGCACATAAGTAGGTTGCATAGTAACTTTGAAAGTTAGAGATTTGGACTTGAATTTCTTAAGACGAGGCTGTGTTTCACTTGTGCCTTGGTTTGTTTTCCTCTGGGGTAATTCACTTGTGCCTTGTCCGCAACCCATGGTTGGTTTCTCTTCCTCTTGGGGTAATTTCTCCCAAATATCTGGAGATACCCCTTTTCGGGAGCATTGTCTTCCAAATATGTCAAGGTTGAATTTCAAATCACCTTGATACTCAAAAATTAGAAAATCTCCTATGCCTACCGAATTATCATTAACAAATTCCTTCCAACCCTCTCCAAAGTATACCTCATCCTTTGCCACGTTAACCACTTCAACAGCCCAAGATTTGCCATCACAGGTCTCAAGTATAAACCGATCTTCAGGTAATTTATTAACGATACACTCTGAAACTGCTTTGAGAATTGAGGTGGTAGTTTCTATCAAACAAAAATTATATATAGAATAAGAAATTAAACATATAAAACAATAATTATCATAAAATTATACTAAATTATTTCATACGTATTCAGTCTAGTAGTTTTTCATACTCTCATTTCATTTGTAATTAATAGATAAAAAGAAAAATCCAATATATAAAACCCTATTATTATTATGTATTGATAACAATAAACACTTTATTATAATTTTATAAATAATCTGAAAGTTTCATCCTTACATAATTTTTTTTTTGGCCAGACATCCTTACATAATTGAGAGCACATACTTTTCAACACCAAAATTTTCCATGGACATATATTATACGGTGGGCAAAAACAATATTGGCATCATTTGGACTCTAAGACAGCCAAAAAAGAAAAGGGAAACACAGTGTAATTCTTTTTTTTTTTTCAAGCTTTAAGATTTTTGACTGAAGATCTATAAAATTAAAAAATTAAATACTTTACAGTTGGCCTAATGATTATATATATGGGTTTATATATAATACACCGTTAGTGGAGTTTAGCATACTGCATAAGCGGATCTTGAAGGCTGACATGTGTCAACTAGGGATTAGATTGAAATACTGGATTACTAAATATCGTCCCCTTTTACTAGCCACCGTCCCCCCTTGGACTATTTTACCCTTTGCTTTATTTTCCCTCAAATTTTAAACTTTTCAATTCTCTCAAATTCTCTCAACTTTCAAACTTTCAAATCTCAATCATTCAAGTAAAATAACATCAAAACTCATGGACAAAGGTTTTTTTAAAAAAGAAAAAAAAAGGGCCAAAATAATCATATAAAATAATAATAGAAAAAAAAATTTCAAACTTTCTACTAATTTTTCAATTACTTTTTTTAAAAAAAAAATTGGGACCGAAATAATCATATAAAACAATAATAACTAATTTTTAAAAATAGTAACTAATTATTAATTTTTAAAAAAAGTAAAAAAAATATGCAATATATTGGCTTGGTTGCAGATCGCAACCAAGCCGCGGCTCGGCCGCGCGTGGCTGAGCCGTGGCTTGGCCACGAGCCGTGGTCACTCGCGACCAAGCCATGGCTTGGTCGCAAGCCGCACGCGACCGATCCTAATTTTGGTTTTTTTTTTCCTTTTTTTATAAAAAAATAACATATTGTCAAATCGAAAAACTTTTGCCTACCCCAAAATTTGCTTCTCCATGAGTTTTGATGTTGTTTTAGTTAAATAATTAAGGTTTGAAAGTTTGAAGATTGAGAGGATTCGAGAGAATTGAAAATTTTGAACTTTGAAGGAAAATAAAGCAAAGGGCAAAATAGTCCAAGGGGGGGACGGTGGCTAGTATAAAGGGGCGGTATTTAGTAATACCCTTGAAATATTTAAAATTTAATTAAATAAGAAAATGGACATGTGTCAACTTCACAACCCACTTGTGGAGTCCAAAATTTACACCGCCGGAGTATCAAATAATTACCCTATATATATTATTGATATTGATCTATCTAAAATAAGAAAGATTAATGTTTGAGATTCTACTAAAAAAAAATTTGAGATTTGAAAAGAAAAAAATGGAAACAATGAATATAAATGATAATGTGGGAGAATTACCATGTTAATGGAGAAGCGATCACCTTAAAAACCTTGAAAAAAGCTGGCTTCTTTTCCATAATTACGAGCTTAATTTGCTCACGTCCAGGGATCAGTTGCAAGTGTTAATTTTGAGTTATATAATAATTCATGGCAGCGGTTACTGCAAGTTATGCCGAAGAAGAAGCTATAATTATCCATTTTCAATTTTAATTTTAATACTTAAACTGATTATTGCTTATTTAAAGGTTTTTATTTTTTGTCTTTTGGTCTCTAAGGAAGTAGAAAAAAAATAATTTTTTATTTTAAATCTCTCTAATATATCGGGGAAAGGAGGTTACAAAATCAAATTAAGTAGTTTTTTAAGATGAAATTATCAAGAGTTGTTGGATAGTGGAAAACTGGAAATATGCCACATCTATAGCGAGGTTAATTAATAGGTGTGCTGACCTTTCGGCAAATTTGGTGCATAATAATCCTCCAGTTGTGAGTTGATTTTAGGAACCTTCGGATCAGGTCTTATCCCTTCTTGAAGAAGATAGGAACGGTGAGGGTGTTATAAGGCTTTAGTTTATGTTTCTGTTCTTATGTAGGAAAAAAAAAAACCATTTAGAAATATAAAAGATTCGTTTGTCTTAATTATTTTAACGTGGAAAATTGCACGTTGCACGTATTATTTGCTCCAAACCAACATGCCATGCAAATTTGGAGACAACTACGGGCCTGCGTGTCTAAGATCAAATGTGGATTAAAGTTTTAATTAATCATCAATCAATAGCTATATATAGTGTACTAACAAAAAATTGGTTATTATTAAAAAAAAATGGTTATTGATATTAAGCATGAACACGACCCGGTTATATTCAAAAGTTTTCAATCACACTGTTGGGCCTGAGTTTCGGCTTTAGGCTTTGGGTTTTCATCTTCAATCACACCGTTGGGCCTGACATTTGATAGGACTTGATAATGACAAAGCATTCATATTTCATTGACCGCCAACTATACTCAAAAGTGGCTAAATGATCAATTCAGGATATAACGTTTACCTAAAAATCCAATTGAGGATATAATGTTTGATGAGGTGACAATTCAGGATATAACGTTACAAAAATGTTGCAATTAAGGATAATTTCAGACGGTTTCCAGCGTTTGACCAACACGGGCCGTTAAATGCTGAGGTGGCTGACACGTGGCATTTTCGGCAATAAACAAATAATTAAAAATAACGTTATATCCTGAATTGTCACCTCATCAAACGTTATATCCTGAATTGGATTTTCGGGCAAACGTTATACCCTGAATTGATCATTTAGCTAGACTTAAATACTTAAAGAAGCTGGCTTAAATACTTGAAGAAGTGAACTTCTGATTAGCCAAGTATTAGTATTATTTTGTAATTGTAACAACTGAATGTGATTGTATCAAAAAAAATCTGTAGATTAAAATTTGGCAAAGTGATTTTAACAAAGTTGAAAGGAAGACAGGCAAATGTGAAATGCCCATTTCAAAATGGGAGCAAAGTCTATTAAGACAACTACCTCATTAGATTTAATTGAGTAATATATGAATATATTCTACTGTTAACTCTTCTTGATATCTGTTTTCCAGAATACAAAAGATTGGGGCCTTGTTAATGGTATGATGATCGATATATGAGAACAACAATGGGGATACAATATACAGAAAATCCCTCGTCATTTCTGAGCAATTGAAATATATTCTCAACAAATAAAAAGCTTTGATAGAATTAACAACCTGTTTCTTCCAATTTCTAACTGCAATCACAAAAGCAAGAAGAATCCCTTGCATAGTAGACCCTGTCAACATTAATCCAATCCATAGGCCTTCCCCTCTTAAGTGCAAAACAGAACCACATCTAGATACAGTGGTCAGTTACAATTTACAAAGGTCCGCAAAAGCCTAGCTCCTTATAGTTGGATGCCCCTGCAAGATCAAAAATTAATCAAGTTAGAAAAAATGAAAATATGTTTCCCTTGTCACTCCAATCACACAAGCATCATTTATCTCCTGCTTTGAGACATTGGCAGGCAAAATTGTAAGAAAACACACCCTTGTTGAGGCAAGGTTTAGGAATAATCATCAACTTATGAAAAATAAGAGAGACTAGTTTACAGATTATTTTCCAGTCTGGTTATGCTTCATAACTAGTTCATTTCTATTTATTACCTTCATTTTCAATCTAAATTATTGTAATTTAAGTTGAAGATAAAGCAAGAAAAAATGACATATCTCAATCATTGAGGAAATAGCTGTGAAGTTGGTGAGAGGGAATTCCATTTTTCTGCATACTCACGTGAATCAAACAGTGGATAGAAGATCAGCCCTTCCGAGGACGACTCCTACGTTTTGTTGAAACCCGAATCACTCTCTGCTTCACGAACTATACTTGAAGATGCCAAATTTCACCGTCGATTCACTCGAAATTACCTCTATTGGACTAAACACCTGATTTAAATCGTAAAATATCAAGCATACCGGAGATTAAAATGATATTCCTCTGAGTTTTTGAAGAATCCTAAAAACTGAACTTTGGGGATTTTTTTTTTACGATTTGGGATTCTCTGAACTGAAGGGATTTTGGGACTACTTATATGGCCACCTTTATTTTTTTTAATTGACTAAATTTTTAATTACTTAATTTTTTTAATTCCGAAAATTTTTTAATTACTTTAATTTTTTAATTCTAAAATTCCATGTGACGAAAAAAATATTATTTTACAAAAGAATTTCTCACTTCACGCGCTTATACGGCTCGTGTTAGTCAAACACTGGGAACCGTCTGAAATTATCCTTAATTGCAACTTTTTCGTAACGTTATATCCTGAACCGTCACCTCATCAAACGTTATATCCTCAATTGGATTTTCAGGAAAACATTATATCCTGAATTGATCATTTAGCAACATTGTTATATATAATGGTTATTCCAGCTTAATTACTACAATCAAGACCATGAAAATATAAATTTAGGAAGCTGGCATAGTATATCGAAAGCACCAGGCTTATGGCATTGTGGAAAACTAGAAAGAAGAATGTTTCCATCTGAAACTGAAACTAGACAGCAGAACTATATGAATCAATCTGTTCGCATTGCAGTTTGGGGTAGATGTCTCGGATCAGCCATCCTGCGATTGATTCATAAGCCCTTTGTGTCAAATGAATTCCATCCCAACTCACTCGTTCACTAGGGTTAGAACATACTGTTGCCTGAGGATGTCCGCAAGATCGTGAAAAGTCAAAGTTGTATTCACCTCCATAGCCGCAACAAGCTTTTTGTAACGATTTGGGGTCTAAACCTAATGATTTTTTTCCCAACGTTATGAACATTTTATGGTACAATATCTCAAATTAAACGCAAAGAAACTATATGTAGTTGTACTTACCTAGCATATTAGCTTTGCTGAAAAGCCAGAGGAATGCATTGTAGTAGTTAGCATAGACAATAATCACATTGGGATATTCCTCTTTTAGCTCCACTATCGCTTGTTGAAGATGATCGTTATGATAAATTGAAAAATTATTCAAATACTTCAGACAATCAAGTTCATCATAAGCACTAGTATCATTAACTGCAAATCCAGAGAGATAAAAAGGAAAACAGCCTATTGGGAAGTTTCCAGGGACAATTATCCGAGTAGCACCATATCCGATAACACTCTGAACGGTAAGTGATAAAAAGCATTAATAAGGTCAACAACAAAAATTAATGTTTCTTTATAAATTTTTTTTTTTTTTAAAAAGAACTTACTTTGACAGCATCTTTTATGGCTTGAACTACATTGGGCACCATGGCCTTAACCTCTTCTAAGGTTTTTCCCCTCCATAAAGCAAAGTTATAGTCATTTCCTCCTATCTCCCCAACCAGAAAAAGAGCTCTTTCATTCTTCTTCAAACAATCTATCAAACACATGGCATACATAATTTTTTTTAGTTTATAAATCACTATTCCAGAGAGACCATATATATATAATTGCTTGAATATTGTTACTAGGAGAGAATGCTAACCTTTGACGTCACTGAGACAAATTCCATCAAAATAGGTAGACATCCAGCCAAGTTGTCTACTTAGAATGTTGGTTCTTCGAACTTCCTTATCAGGCAAGGCAGTAGCTGAGGCGACCGCGAAGTTAACTCCAAGATCAAATGATCCATTTTTGTTTAAGTAGGCGTCAAGTAAAGGAATTCCAGCAGATTCAGCTGCTCAAATATATATAATATAATTATAATTAATAACACATTTTGCTATTAATCTAATCCTTGAAAATAAATCAATTTAATCACTCATCTTTTTATATTTAATAATTAATCCACTACCTAGCTTCAACAAAAAATTTATTGAGCAGAAAGAATGAATGATTAAGATAAGAAAAGCAATTTTTTTTATAATTACCAAGATAATCGATTATCAACTTGCCATCCGAGCATCGACCAGTTGCCTTATTCAAGGTTTGGCCGTAGGGTGGCCTAGAAAATTCTGAAAAAGGGAAGAGTTGAATATAATTGCCGGTATCTGCAATCGAATCCCCAAGCTGATATATGGCATCAAAGTTGCAGGTGCTAAGACTATGTGCATTATTGCTTGGAATAATATTGAAGAAAGAGATACTGAAAGCAAGTAGAGAGAAAAGGACTCTTGTTGCCGTAGCCATCTCCTGAGAGAAAAAATGGTAGAAGGCTAGAAGCCAAGCCTTATGATTATATGCAAAATGTTATAGAAACAGCCAAACGAGACCGGTATAACGAGAGGCCCAGAAAAAAAGAAATAAAAGAAAAATGGCACGAGATAGACTTTTCATGGCGTTTAAAGAGAAGCAATCCACTAAAGGCCAGATTTTCGTTTCTTTACTGATTTTAGCTTAGACAACTGGTATCTGTATGACTGTATCACCATAAAGGGAAATAATACCAAACCCGAAAAGCTTTTCAACTGTTTTTCTTTTAGGCGGAAAGTGAAACAAAATAATTTCAACTTTGTCCATTAAAAGTCCAAACTGTATTATTTAAGGGTTTGGGTGCCCCCAATTTATTATTTTAACTTTTGTGTAAAAGGTACTAACTACGAAGGATTTACAGAATGTTTGGGCTTAGGGATGCAATCGGATAGTCATTTTTCGAATACCCGGACCCGGTTATATATTTAATTTAATATAATGTATAAAATATACATGTTGCTAGAGAGATTCGAACCCGTAAAATCTTAAGGAATTCAAAATATATGCCTTACCAATTATACCAAACACAACTTCTATCTAATGCTAATACCGGAAATATTTATTCAATATATTCTTTTAATTGAAAAGAATAGAAATACAATCAAAATAGCCTCAGACACAACAAATACACTAAACCTAATTTTTCTCAAATTCACGAACTAAACCTAATTTTTGTTTTTCTTGCTAATTAGTGCAGCGAAGGCTCACTCTCAGTCCTCCTCCTTCTTTTGATCTTTGCCGACGCCATTCACCGTTTCTTACTCCTTCGTCAGCGCCGCCCACTACTACATAGGATTCTAGAGAGCACTAGCCGTCCGATTTCTTTTGGTAACTGATTTGAAATTGCATAGGATTTGAGATACAAACTTTACTATTATTTCTTTCCTTTTAATTTTTGGATCAGTGGATTCTTGTTTCCAGATTCTCATATTCTTGATTTTATTTTGGTTTACTTGGATCAATATTCAACATCCTTAGATTCCAGAATCGTTGTAACGTATTTCAAATTTCTTTTCAGGTGAATTTCAAAATGATATATGTTCAATTAATTTTTTTTCTTGGGTTCTTTTTCTAGTATTTCAATCTGAATTGAGTCCCAAAGTTAATGGTTTTTCATTGACTTGTTTTATGGACTTCTTTTTGGTATTCTTTTAGTTTTCGATCACAAATATTCAAAAGAAGACAATCAAATTTGTATATTTTCTGGTCGAATTAAATGGATGGATTTGTTGGTTGCATTTTTGCTTTGGCTTAATCGGGTTTTTATTGGTATCGGGTCGTTAATGGGTAGTTTAAATTATAATACGGTAGGGTTAGGGTAGGGTTCAGGTAGGGGGATTGAAAATTTTACTGAATAGTTATAGGATGATCGGTCGTCAACAATCATAAAAATAAAATCCCAACAAACTCCTAACTAAGTAGATAGGACAAGTAGGGGTCGATCCCACAGAGAAGGGTGATAGATTTTATCCGAAAATTTAGTCCTTAAAATCTCTCAAAAACAACACAGAAAACAGAGATTGACAGAAAGCAATTAAACAGAAAACAATTAAACTAGAAAACAAAGCAAAGTAAATTAAATCTAAGTCTATAGCAGATAAGAAAGAAAACAATAATTAAGGATATACTTCTTCACCAATGGTAGAAAACAATCAAATTAATTATGGGTCCTTGATTTAAAAGATAAATTCAATATTAAATTCAAGATGATAACTGGTCTAGGGAAAACCCTAACATGCTATTTAGATAAGATTAGCTGTCAAGCCTTAAATTACCCGTTTTCCCTCCTAACTAATCAATTAGCCGTCAAGCCTTAAAGATTTGCTAGGATTCAAAGCACTAAGAACAACTTTTATTAGTTCTTTCACACATGCTTAATAAATAAAACCATACAACAACCAGATAAATCTGATCACTGGCATGCAAACCCAATTAACCCGCCGTCAAGCGCGGCTAACTTGCTACACACAATCAAACTCATGCGTCAACCTTGTTGTTTGATCTAGCCAGCAATCTCTCAAATTACCTCTTTAGTGGCCACATAAATCAATAAAGATCAAGATTGTAGAATTAAAACAGAGTTTAACATGCTATCTATCAAGAATAAAAAAACCAAATTATAAGAACAGAAATCTCACCATATTTAATTGATTGAATTCACCAAAGGATCAGAAGTATTAAGAATTTAGCTACTCATGGATTTTCATAAATCCATGAGAGGCATAAGAGTACTTACAGGACCTTAGAGGGGCGAAATCTCCTTGCAAAATACCTAGGTATGTCGCACCTCCCTATGGCTATAGGGGGTGGCGCACCCTTTGCCTAAAAACTAGAAGAAAACTAGAAGAAAATAAATTATCTATGTGTGTGGTATGTAGGTGTGTGATTTGTGATACAAGAGGTGGCTATTTATAGTGGAACTAACCCTAAGAATTCCAATCCTAACTTGGAAAGGAGTTTAGGCCGGTTTTAGGGTCTAACTTGGACTCCAAGTTGGATTAAAAGTCTTCCTAGAGTAGAATCCAAGTGAAAATAGGATCTTGAATTTTTGCTGAATTCATGCAGAAACTTCAACGGCATTTTCGGGCTTGAAAACGGCAGAACTGGGTCTTGGACTTCAAAGAAAAGTTGTAGATCTCGGAGTTAGCTTTCCAACGAGTACTCATGGGCTTCAATCGGAGGTCTGAGCAGAAAGTTATGAATTTTCTACCAAAACTGCTCCTGAATCCTAATCTTATTAGGACTAGAATCGGGAATCTATGGGATTTTGATATTTCCTTGGATTTAGGAGTCATTAATTGGGATTTTAATTCCAATTAATATCTTATATGAGCTGAGTATTTTCCCATATAAATTATCCATAAATATCAAAGTTTAAGGGCTTATCCATTGCTTGTCTTCAATTAAAGCTCCAATTCTTCAATTCTTCCTCTTGAAATAAATCTTCAATGGTCTTCAAGTCTCCAATTTATCTTCAAATGGTCTTCAAACACGAACTTCGAATCTCCAAATCTATGCTCAAAATTGCTTTGCTCAAATCTGTGTAAAAAGTCATCAAAATAGCTACAAAAATAGTGAAAAATAACAATTTCTCATTTTCACATCACTTAAAGACTAAAAACACAAATATAGCATATAATTAAGCATAAATGTGTCTAAAAACATAGTAAAATAAGCATAAAAATAAGGTCTTTTTTAGCTCAATCATAGGGTTTGGGTACTTTGAAAATTATAGGGTTGGGGTACGGGTACCTCAAATTTGACAGGTACCCTACCCGGTTGCATCCCTATGTTTAATTCATCCAAATGAAATTCGGAAGAATTAAGGGAGAATTGATTTGATTAGGAATTGAAAGTATATAGAAGGAATTGAATTGTTAAATATATAGTTTGATTTAATGGATTGAAAAAAGTGCAATATACAAATAAATATGAAAGCTCCATTTTACCTTTAAAAACAAATAAAAACACCAAAATTTTTCAGATTTTTCTTTCATAAAAATAAAACTCCACTTTTTAACTTGAAAAAATGATGAACTTTTGATGAACATCAAGAACACCTTGAACCAAAAGACCTAGTAGATGCCTTAGCCACCACCGCCTACCGACAACTGTGCCCTTGACCAGAACCCTATCTCGTCGACGGCCACTGCAAATAACCATTGGGAATCTCCAAAGCCCACTGAAAAACTCCTTTCTTCCGTTTAAACCCCGATCCGAGTTTAAAATTGCCAAAAACTCCACCGATTGGCATCGATTAAGGATAGTGGCGGAGCCAGGATTTTCATGTTGGGGGGCCGATGGATATGTGTAAATGTATTTATCCATTTACATATGTTCATTGTATTAAAACTTGCATTAATTATAGAGTTAATTAGAATAATTGGTTTAGTTTTCAATCTTAGTCTTCTATAGATCATGTTTAATTCATGAATAGAAAAAATTATATACTATCTTTAGACATAATATTATTTGGGGGGGGGGGGCGCATTAGTTAGTTTTCCAGATATTAATCTCAAAAATTGACATTACAAATACATAGTAAAATCAAGTTTTCAAAATTCTTGAAGGGGCCATGGCCCCGTCCAAGCATAAGGTCGCTCCGCCACTGATTAAGGATACCCGAAACCTAAAGCTGTCACTTTTCGCCAGAAAATAGCCTTTCTTTTACCTAAACTTCAGAAGCTAGCCTAAAAAGCTTTCGGTTCCTTCCCAAAGCCCTAGATCTACACTAACTCGATGCAAATTTGAACCCTTTTTTTGCTTCGTTTATTTCTGAAAGAGAAGAAAGGAAAACAATTGATTGTTTTGGGGTTTTTATTTTTGTTTTGGGTTTGAAAAAGAAAAAAAAAGATTTTCTAGTTTTGATTTATATAAACGAAATCAAGTCTTGCCTTCTTTGATTTTGGAGGAGGAAGAAAAGAGAAATCCTTCTTGTAGGATGAATGATGAATTGAGCCCATCCTTCTTCACTATTTTTTCATAAAAGAACACCAAATCAATTACTAAAGAGCCAACAATGGAGGTGGAAAAGGTTTTTGAGAGAGATTGGTATGCCACTGTCGGTCATCGACAACGGAGGACGAATTTCAGAAATAAAATTCCTCACAAACTCAAGTGTTGCTTGGATAAGTAGGACATGACAAGTAAGGATCGAATCCAACGAGGAAGGTTGTTAACGCAAGGGACTCACTGCACCAACTAAGCAAACTAGTTAGTAGCACTTTTAATATGAAACGAGATGTAATTGGAAGCAATAAAAAGCAATAAAATGAAAGCAGGGTGCAGTTTAGAAGAAATAACAACAATAAGAAGCATACTTCTTCTCTCTTCCCATCTTTTAAAAAATATATCATGATTTATGGATCTTAAACACTGAAGATATCAATTCAAGCAAATACACCTTGGCAGGATGGGCCATTTTGCAATTACTCACCGAGTTGTCACGTAGTCATTTTATAATCACTCACCAATCTCCTTTGTTCTTACCTATTGGGAGCGGTCAAAGCCTCTTTTATACACTATTATCGACATCACATCTCTCTCCTGAATCCATATGGTTAGAAAGCATCCCCCATATAGTAGGAAAGACATAAAGAACTCGAACATTATCCAAGCATTAACTACGACATACTTACCCTTTGGCGTCTATAGCTCACACTCCATAAAAAAGCAAATATGCTACAGCCGTACACCATATAGTTCCATCGTCTATTATATAATCATGACAAATTATATCTCAGAATATATCGGCTTTACTAGCCTAAGCCTATGACCGATCACACCTTTTGCTACTTGTTACTAATTAGAAGGTGTGGTTGGCCTATTATCTAATTAGAATCAACAATAATCAAATCAATGAGCTATTGACTGTGCACACATCAATAAACTAATCAATTCAACATTGTAAATGCTTTTGGTTACTGAAATTGCATTGATAATATTTGAATGTATTTAGACATGCAATTGAGTTAAGATCATAAGTCTCACCATAAAATCATGAATACAAATCTACAAGGGAAACGATAAGAAGTATTAAGGGAACTACTTACTCATTAGATTGAGTGAAAGCACCATAGTTACTTACAAAGAGTGCGGCTGCTATGGTGGCTTCTAAAACCGAATTACACAAGCAAAGTATGCTATAATAGGGATGGACGGCTAGGGTTAAGAATACATAGGTATTAATAGGCAAAACTAGAGCTTAGATGACTAAAGAGATCCATCTCGGGCTCAAACTTAAGAGAGCGGTTGACCTTCATTTTCAAGTGATCATGTGTATCCACATATTGACACATGTTTCCACATATGTTCCTCTACACGGCTCTTGGGCTTGTAATCTTCTTAAGTTATCTTCTTAGACTTCCATAGATGATAGATCAAGCTTCTATTGATGAAGAACTTGATCTTTGTCTTCATGTGTTTCCACACTTGTGCGGGTGTTTCCACACATACCAATGTTCTTCGCATTTTCCAAGTGTCTTTAGGCTCCTTTGATGTCCGGGGAACCCTGTCGAAACAACGTTGGAAAGGAGTCGCCACTAATCTTTTTTCTATGGTGTGATTAGCCACCTAATTGTCTTAATTAGTCTAATGAGGTCCGGTGCTTGACATGGATCCCACTAAACCTATGGGTCCGGTCTTGTCACCTAGACCTAGGTTCGGGAGTCATTTACGCCCGGGGAAGGATCAGCACCCCCGGCACGCCCGTCAAGTAACGGTACCTCTAAGCTAAACTAGATCTAATTGTGGTTCAATAACAAAAAGGTTGCTTTTACCTAATCTTGATTATTATTCAAAAGGGTTATGAAAGAAAATAAAAGCATTTTTAAAACCAATGTCGAGAATTCGAAGAATGTAATCGAACACCGTCGATTAATTTTGTTACGATTCTCTTTCACTGTTTATTCTTTTGTTGACTCTTCCGCACTGGGAAGAAATTTTGAAAATGCTGTGATAAATTCTTTTCCATTTTTGATTTGAGAAAAACCTTGATTAATTTTATCGTTTTCCAAAATCCTCTTTTGGAATTACTTAATTAGAAAAACATTCTTTTTTGAAAACATTTTACCTTAAAAACTCTTGAATTACCTTTTCTTAAATTTTTGAAAATAAGAGAACACATCTGAAAACAATTTTTGAAAACTAGCCCGGTTTAATTTTCTGATTTTTTTCATTTTTTCTTCTTTTTTCATTTTTTTTCTTCGACTTTGACCTAAATATTAATGCATGTATGAAATGATGAATGCAAATTCCGGTTTATTAATTGATTAATAAAAGGGGTTTACTCGAATTGGCCTTCACGAACCTAGCCCGGCCCTCCGGGGATAATCGCGAAAACCATTCAATCTCGGAGCGAAATCTCGAGAGGTCGTGCACGCGCACCTTTACCCGAGATTAGCTCGTCATAGTTTAAACGCCCTCTTATTAATCGACATTTATGATGGTGGTATGAAATGCAAATAGTTATAATCAACCAAAAGTAAATATGGTATGCATGTGCTTATCTACTAATTATCGAACCAAATTAAATTAATTACAAGCCCAAAAATAATTGAATTAACAAATAAACTAAAAGAAATTTAAAAAGCTAAAGGGCGAATTGGACAAACTGGGGACCTTTCTGCACATAAAACAATTAGCAAAATTCAGGCATCAAATAGCACGAATTAAATATCAATAGCATAGATCAAACACTCAATTGCACAACTTTAACATGATTTCTAAAATCGGGGGGGGGGGGGGGGGGGGGTAATTGAACAAGGCGGAAAATAAAAGTCTTTAAAAGAACAAAAACACAAGTTAAAGGACATACATGACTTGAATTAGAACTTTAATCAAAACAAGCCCAAAAATCAAATCATAGACCAAAAACTTTAATTTTAAATTAAAATTAACTCCCAAAAGGATCCATTAATCCCCTTCAAATTGATTTTTATCCAAAAATTATACTCTCAATTTAAAGTTTGGTTTCCAAATTAAGATTAGCCCAGAAGTGATCCAACAATTACTTTCCAAGCTAATTTTAATTTAAAGAAAATCAAGTTTTAAATAAAAATGTAACTTTATAGTTAAAATCAATTCAATAAAATATCACGACCCATTCTTAAGTTAACTCTAATTCAAAATTTAAACTTTCAAGTAAAAGATTGAGTTTTCAAGCCCAAATTAAATTCAAAAACTTCAATCAAACCAAATTCCAAATATCACTATCTAATGGTCTTTAAAAACTTAGTCCAAGCTATAAATAAATATGAGCAACAACTTTAGCAAGAAATACCAACAAATCAACAAATTAGAACTTTAAAACATAAATCATCATCAATATTCATCCCTTGAAGCTTATCAAAATAAATCTATCCCATTTATTTACAAAAGAAAAAGAAGAAAAAAAAGCATTAAATTGAAGAAAGGAACAAATAAGTCATTCAAATTAAAATAATCAAGCACAAACAGTCCCAAATATTATTAAATTAAATCAAAAAGCAAAGCCACAAGGGTTCAATTGAAATGAGTGCAGAATTGAGTCACAAAGGGGAGATTTTTCGGCGTCAGAAAGCTTGAACGACGCCATTTTGGAGCTCACACTATACAGGTATATAATGCCCCACTTCTTCTTCAAACTTCAACGCTTCTTCTTTCTCCCAATCTTAAGAAACCCTAGCCGTCACATTCGGTGGTGCCGGAAATCGCGCCACCTTAGGGGCCACCGCGAGCCGCCATGCCGTTGAAACCAAAATGCCGCAGATCGAACCCCCTTGACCTCGCTAACTCGGATCTGGCCTTTGTTTTTTCTAATCAAACCTGAAACTCCTCGAATTTGCCCTCAACCGAATGAAATTCCGTAGCTCCGACCTATTCCCACCGAGACCCGTCGAGAACTCGGTCACACATGGCCATTCGACGAAAGACAAGAACATAGGGGAACTCAAGGCTCCATGAACACTCAAAAGGTACTCTTTTCAACGGATCCTCATTTTTTCTACTTTAATTTCGATGTGTTTCCTTGGTATTCGGGTATGGTTGTCTTTTGGGAAGCGAGGGGGGTGTTCAAGTGGGTTGCCGTGTGTGCGCCTGGTTCGAGGGAGATTGTTCTTGGTAAAAAAAAGAAAAGAGACCCGAGGTGCGGTTGTTGTGTGTAGAGGTCTCTGGGTGTGTTGAGTGCTTGTAAGGAGAGAATAATGATGAGAGAGTTGTGTAGAGGGTGTAGGTGAGAAGAGTGTGAGCCCGTGTATGGAGTGAGAAGGTGTCTGTGTGAAGAGGGTAGTGAGAGAAGAGGTCTGAGATCAGTCCTTGAGAGGAGAATTCTGTAGGGGATTTTTCAGTGGGTGTAGAGGGTGAAGAGAGAATGTTGCTGCCAGGGAGAAATTCAGTCCTTGATGATAAGAATAAAGGGAGAGAGATCATCCAGAGAGGGGGGTAGTTGTGTGTGTAGTCTAGATTCTTCTTCCCCTGCTAACTAATCTCCCCTTTCTTTTTGGTGACAGCTACCCAATTGAGATAAGGATCAGGAGAAATATTAATGAGCTGCAGGATCTCGGGTAACAAATTTTCATTTTCTTACTGCTGCTTTCTTTTTGCTTGCCTCTCTGTATTTTTTACATGTTTTCTGTTGCAGGTGAAATCCATTGAACACGTGTGGAGGGTGGTGAGCTGGCAATTCAGGTTATTTCTTCAACTAAAATCTCTGATTTACTCTCTCTGCAATTACACTTGTTAAAAGGACCTAGATATGTGCATGTTGTTGTTGCAACTGGAATTACTTTTGCATCCATTAGTTTGTCTACCCCCTCGAAAAGTTTGCACATATCCATCTCTATCTCAGCATCACACTCAATATCTGAATCAGCCACAACTTTAATGGTTTCAGTAAATGTGCTAAGCCTGCAGTTTACCCTTTCAATGTCCTTTTCTTTTGTGTCCTTGAATAATATTATCTCCTCCACAAGTTCGGTCAAATCAGCCTTTAATAAGTGAGCATCAGATTTCGATTTTCCATTTTCCTTGCTTATTTAATTGCTTGAGTTTGATCATTTGCCTTTGCTGTTTTGGTGTGATATTATGGTTTAGACATTGCCTCGAAACCATATATGCTTGGCCTTGATAACTTCATTGTAATTCCTTGCATCACTATGGGCATCCTATCTCTGCATTTGAACTTTTGTTAACAAGTTCAACTTTTAAGGAACTTAAGACTAAGCATACTTGGGAGTTCGGAACCGAGGGGCAAATGACACAATGTGCCCAATGCTACGGTCCGACGAGAACCAACTGCAAAAGCAAGGATGAGCACCATATCTTGACAATTTGAGGGCAAGCAAAAGCAATAAGGAAAGGAATCTAGATGCAGGTCCATATAGGAAATCAGAGGCTCTCTCATTAAGAAGGAAATAAAGTGCTCTGTCAGTATGGTGAAGAGGAAGCTGCTTTTTTAGTGTCCTCGGAATGGATCAAAATCTTTTTGTACTTTTCTGAAATTGCCAATGTGTATATAAACTTTACTACTTTGAAAACCAATTTCTTTTTTTTTAAAAATTTTTTTAGGAGGGCAACCATAACTTTTATCCCATGTTTATTACAAAAATGAAAATGCATATTTCTAGCAAATTATATCTACACAATGCCTATGCAAGAAATAATCCATTTAATGTGAAGAGAAAGCCCTATTAGACCAACATGGATCTAACCAAATCAAATTTTGTTTCCTGCAATAAATCCATATTAACACAAATGATCAAATAGCTAATGTCAAACCACCAAATATTGATTAAAACCATGATGCATGCTAATGCAACTTACTCAAATTTTCCATGTAAATTTAAAACCCCCTTTTTGTAACATTTTTTTTCAATGCAATCTAGATGACTAGAAATGAATTAGCTATTCTAACTTAAAATGACCAAAATGCCCCAAAATGTGCGAATGACCAAAATGCCCCTCGTGTTAAAATGACCAAAATGCCCCTGAGTGACCCAAATGCCAATTAAGAAATAAATTGATTTAAATTGAAAGGATATGGACAGAAATGGGTGTCTACACACATATTGACACATGTTTCCACATATGTTCCTCTACACGGCTCTTGGGCTTGTAATCTTCTTAAGTTATCTTCTTAGACTTCCATAGATGATAGATCAAGCTTCTATTGATGAAGAACTTGATCTTTGTCTTCATGTGTTTCCACACTTGTGCGGGTGTTTCCACACATACCAATGTTCTTCGCATTTTCCAAGTGTCTTTAGACTCCTTTGATGTCTTGAATCCAATCGTAATCCATTTAGCTCCATTTTACATCGTTTGATACGTTTCTTTCCAAATGGGTCTAAGAAGACAAAACACACAAATGTAGGGTAAAATAGCCCAAAAACGATACAAAACCATGCAATATAAGTCTAAAATGCCATAAAATACATGCTCTAAATTTGTCTCATCATAGATAAGATAAGCAGATGAAGCAGATAGAGAAAAACAAAAAGGGTAGTTTTGAAAGAAAATGAACAAATCAATTACAAAGGTCACCAAATTGCAAATCGAGGGGTGGGTGCTGATTTGCAATTATGGGATCACACGTAATTGGCTTTACAACCGAATTCTCAATTCAACTTAAATTATGAACCAAACTTGAGAATTTGTGAGGCCGATTGAATTGGCCCGTAACGAAAAGCCAATTCATGCCAACCAAACATGCTCTTCATGTTTGTGGGAGCTTTTTTTAGTCCGATCTGGCAAATAGACTGATCTTTGCCCTAATGGGTTCTAAACCAGCCCCCAATTTGCAAACAACGCTGAATTGAGGTTAGACTTAGAAAAATGACCACTGTGATGTTTGGGAACTGAATTTTGCCATGAAGACTACGATGATGTGGTAACTATAATGCTTGGAATTCAAATTTGCCAAATCAGCTCTGCAGCATGAGTTGTCGCGCCATTCGTAGATTGAATTGCTCTTGGCTTCAATAGGTCTTTGGGCTAGCTCCCAATGCATGGGCCAACTTAAGTTAAAGACTTAGAGAAGTGGTGCCGCAAAACGTGAGAATTGCACTTTTGCCAAACTTAGTTGCGACATAATTTGAAGAATCTTATATTGTTTGGAAAATGGAATCTCACATTAGATGGAGGAAATTTGGATTGTTGTACAGAAATGTGACAAGATATTTGGGGTTGTCACCACCACAAAGAAATTGGAATCACCACATAAAAATTGGAACTACCGCAAAGGAAAAGTATACGCTGTTGGTCTCTGTTCTTGGAATGCAAAACAAAGGAAATTTGGAGAGCAACAGATACTCAATAATGGAAAGAATTCCTCACATTATTTGATGAATATAACATCAAACATAAGGGAATACATCCTGAAAGGGGATTTAGAAAACAAAAAATAAGAATACAATTTAGAAGGTAACAATCTAGTTCACGAGATGCAAATGCTTAGAAAAGTGAATGAAATACAGAGGTTTGATGTTGAGTTTCTGGGTTGTTTCTCCCTCTCGTTGTTGTGCTCTGTTGTGTTGTGTTCGGAAGCCTCTTTTCTTGTTATATCGTTGAAAATGAGATTAAGGCTATTTATAGACATCCTTTTGCCCAATTCATGAAATCTTCTTATGGACTTTGACCTCGAGATATTGGTTTGACAAGATTCCCGCTGCTTCTGGGTTTATTGTTCATAAATCAAATTTGCCAAGTGACGTTTAGATTCCTTGGCAGCAGATGACGTTGAGATTTCTTGGCATCATGGCAAAGTAAGCCAGGCATGCTTAGTTCTATTCTTGGGTTCATGGACAACTTCGAAGCTTAGCTGTTCACTTCAAAAATAAGACTTCCGGCTGTCGAAAAGAGGTAAAAAAGACAAAAAAGAGAGTTCAAGAAATGAGGAGGTAAGAGTGGAGTCCAGAAGAGGAAAGAGACAGAGCCGGGAACAGTTAAGAAGTAGATCCAAGAAGAGGAAAGACCCATTCAGACAGAGAAGGAGAAGCTAAAAGAAATTTAACAGATCAAAGTGAAGAGGAAGAGACAGTGATCGGAAGTAGACTTCTCAGAAATGTTCCAAATAGGTTCAGGGTGACTTTCATGGAAAGTTTCAAGGGTGGATTAAGAATGAACTATGCAAAAGGAATTCATCAACAGATGATGATGATAGCTCGAAGTTCAACAGATCAAGCTCCAAATTTTAAAACATGCTGGTTAATCAAAGGTGATTTTCTCACAAGATTCAATTGGGCAAGAGCTCATATAATGACAAAAAGTTAGCAGATCTGGGGCAAAGGTATTAAGATGAGTAAGGGGAGATCAATAAGAGTCAATGAGCAAGGAATGCTAGAGAAGAGAAAGGCGAACATATTTGTAAGAAGTTGATCGGAGGACGATCTTTTCAAAATACACCAGCAATAGATTTTTCTCTCGGAAAGTAATGTTCAAAGTATAATCAAAGATGATCCGGAAGACGATTTTCTTAGAGGATTTTAGAAGCATACACCAGAAGACGGTTTGCTAGAAGAGTTTTCAAATGTTGATTGGAAGACAATCTCATTAAGGATTACACCGAAGACGGTTTGCTAGAAAGAATTTTCAAATGTTGATTGGAAGACAATCTCATTAAGGAGTACACCGGAAGACGGTTTGCTAGAAAGGATGTTCAAATGTTGATTGGAAGACAATCTCATTAAGGAGTACACCAGAAGACAGTTTGCTAGAAAGAATTTTCAAATGTTGATTGGAAGAGAATCTCATTAAGGAGTACACCGGAAGACGGTTTGCTAGAAAGGATGTTCAAATGTTGATTGGAAGACAATCTCATTAAGGAATACATTGAAAGACGGTTTGGTAGAAAGAATTTTCAAATGTTGATTGGAAGACAGTCTCATTAAGGAGTACATCGAAAGACGGTTTGCTAGAAAGGATTTTCAAATGTTGATTGGAAGACAATCTCATTAAGGAATACATCGGAAGACGGTTTGCTAGAAAGAATTTTCAGATGTTGATCGGAAGACGATCTTGTCAAGAAGTACACTAGAAGATGATTTCTCAAGAGTTTTCAGAAGTTGATCGGAAGACGATCTTGTCAAGAAGTACACCAGAAGATGGTTTCTAAAGTGTTTTCAGATATAAGAATTTTTTGCGGCTAAATAATCAAATCAGGATATAAGGTTTGCCGCAAAATGCAATTTGGGATATAACGTTACAAAACAAGCAATTAAGGGTATAACGTTACGAAAAGCGAGCAATTAAGGATATAGTCCGTTAGGGCTCCATTAAATGATGGCATGGCATCCACGTGGAGTCTACGTAATTTCTGACAATACACGTGTCATCTACGTGGATACCACGTGGATGCCACGTCATCAATTAACGGAGCCCTAACTGATTATATCCTTAATTGCTTGAAATCGAAAACGTCATATCCTTAATTGCTTGAAATAAAAAACGTTATATCCTTAATTGTTTGTTTTGTAACATTATATCCTTAATTGCTTGTTGCAGCAAACGTTATATCCTAAATTGATTATTTGACATATTCTTAATTAAAAGCAACCATCATTTTCATAATTATCATAATAATAATAATAATCCTAATTTCATAACTTTATTTATTGATATGAATAAAATCACAAAATTTAAAGATTACGAACAAATCAAATAAACATCACCATTACTGAATTCCTATTACTGAAATTCACTCACACAAACAATCATTTTAAACATATTTAATTAAATCTAATGTCTTTATTTTTTTTTATTTTTACCATTTTACTATTTTAATTGCAAAACTTAGATATATTGGAACTTTTTAAATATATTTTTTAAATGACATTGTTTAAACTTTTATAGTTTTATTCTACTAAAAACTCTATTTTTTCTAAATTAAATTAAATATTTTATAAATAATTTTTTTTACCATTTTAATTTTAAAAAAATTGGAGATCTTTTGGTAGGTCTGGAGCCAACCTAATTATAATATAAACTAATAAAAATATTATTATCGTTACTTTAAGTTTAAAAGTTAAAAATTAGTTACATAATCTTTAATTAAATATAACTTTTAAGAACTAATTAACTTAATTATTAATTATATTCAATATGGTGTGCAACACACGTGGAGGTGAAGATTATTATATCATTAAAAGAGAATAACTAAATATATTTTTAAAGTAAAATAAATATACATAATTATAAATAATATT
>AWUE01017641.1:0-69112 GCA_001974825.2 Corchorus olitorius | reverse complement strand
TATTTATGTAATAAATAAATTTACATAAGTAATTTATTATATTAATTTCGAACAATTATTAATGACCATTAACTATTACGATTATTGTGTTAAACCTAATTTTATCTCTATCACCATTATAGGGAAAAAAAGGTATATATTTTAAGAATACATTTTTCTATTAAACAATGCCTTATATATGATGCTAAAAAAAAAAGCAAGGCCTTATATACAATAAAAAGTTATTTAAATAAAATATTTTTTAAAAATTTTATTTTCTTCCGAATGTTTATGTTATAGATGATAAGCAAGCAATTTAGGATATAACGTTTTCTGCCGCAAGCAATTAAGGATATAATGTTACAAAACAAGCAATTAAGGATATAACGTTTTTGATTTCAAGCAATTAAGGATATGGCGTTTTCGATTTCAAGCAATTAAGGATATAATCAGTTAGGGCTCCGTTAATTGATGACGTGGCATCCACGTGGTATCCACATAGATAACACGTGTATTGTCAGAAATTATGTGGATGCCACGTGGATGCCATGTCATCAATTAACGGAGCCCTAACGGACTATATCCTTAATTGCTCGCTTTTCGTAACATTATATCCTTAATTGCTTGTTTTGTAACGTTATATCCCAAATTGCATTTTACGGCAAACCTTATATCCTGAATTGATTATTTAGCCCAATTTTGCTAATTAATTAAGTTTCTTACATTACATATTTTAGGGTAAGTTTCTTTAGTTAGATTAATTTAATTTGTTAATTAATTATTTTGTAAAAATATATACTATATATATACTAACACTTATTTGAGTGGGCTAATGAGATTAATAAAGGCTCCAAATCAAGATTGATGATCAGGAGCCAGCATTTTGTCTTTTTTTTTTTGTCTTTTCTCGCTTGTCGGATTACTAAGAAGCCCCTCAATTAGTTTCCTACACTTCCTTTTCTCCCTAGCCTTTTTGGTAATTGACTATTTGGCCACTCAAAAATGTTTTTTCTCTTTCTTCCAAGACATAAATATATATTCTCATTGTTATATATTCTAAAACATAAGCATTCCTACAACCTAAAAATATAAAATGCAATCTGACAAAAGAAATTTGTGTATGATCTTCTTTGAAAAAAAGAAATTTGCTTATGATTCTCTATGAAAAAAAATTGATACTGGTCACAAATCAAAGATACCTGATGCGCCAGCACGAGCTGACCAACTTCTATACATTAATTTTGATTTAATTATTAGATTAATATATTAATTAATTAATAATTTTTTTTGTGAATAACTATTTAATAATTAATACAGATATATATATACACACTATAGACTATATATTATTAATGTACCCACCAAAATTACTAAAAGCCCCAATCTACTCTTTTTGAGGATATTATATACTCCCTCTCTCCCTAATTATAAGTCCCCATCTAGAAGGTTTTTTTGTCCCAATTTATAAGTCCCTTTAGCAAAACCAATGCATATTTATTAGTTATTTCCAAAACTAACCTTGCAAGTGGTAGTATTAGTTAAGAGAGTGAATATGAGGAGAGAGAGTAAGTGGGGGAAAGAGAATAGGGGCAAAATTAGAATTAGAAGGTAAAATTACATAAAATTTTGAACCCTAACTAATTTTCTCAAACTTGATGATATAGTTAAAAGGAACTTATATTTAAGGACAGAGGGAGTATTATATTCATGTTGTTAAATGGGCGGCCTTAACTAAAGCATACCCGTTGTTCGATTCTGGTTCCAATTTTAAATTGCTAGTTCCTATCCTTGGATGAAAGCATCTAGAACCGAATTTCAATTTCGATTTTGGGGGTTCTAATAATTTGATTATACGATAAGAAAACCAAACCCTAGTAACTTTAACTTGAGTGGCAAGGTCTTTATGATTATTTTTTACGTGTTTCGAGTTCGACAATTCTGGGTCTGGCTATTAATATTAAGTGTGGACCCGACCGACCATGGACACCTCTATTTAAAAGTATGGAATCACATTGTTGGGCCTCACTCTGGGTTATGCTTTCCAGCGCGGGCTGACCAACTTGTATACATTAATTTTGATTTAATTATTATATTAATATATATACTATATATTATTTTTAGTGACTATGGAAATTATTTTATGGCCAAATTGAGAATTAATGTGTTGCCTCCTTTTGACTTTTTTTGGTCTTTTCTCACTTTTCAGGTGACTAAAAAGGCCCTCGATGAATTTTTTTTCTTACTTTTCCTATTGTCCTTTTTTTGTAATTTACTATTTTTATATTTATGATCAAGTGTGTTTTAATTACATATTAATTGTGTGGATATTAGGATTACCGGTTCAACTTCTTTGCCGGAATTCCAAAGGATTGGTGCTATAAATGTATTTGCAATAATGGTTGATTCATGGATAAACTATTGACATTCCAGTTTTGTTTTCCTTTCGTCTTCATTTCTATTTGGTTGGCTTTCTTCTTCCGTAACATTTCTCTGAATTGGTTGCACATGGATTCCGTTCTGTTTCCTAAAATTTCCAGGTGGACGTTGATAAGATCCTTCCATTTAATTTAGCAGCGCCTTAGGATGGCATAACCTAAAGTGGGGAGCTTTCACTTCTCACCGCAACATTTTGAGGTAAATATGGATTTATTTGTTGATTATATTATTTGATACTTAAATTTAACATTTCCTTATTCCTCTTTTATTTTACAAAAAGTTTTTTTATTTATTTATCATTCGACTTCCTTTTTATTGAGGTTTCTATTAGTTGCTTATGTTCAGTATATTTCCACATTTCCAAAAGCACAGTTAGTCAATGCTAAGTACAATCATTTTGTGATGTATTGTGTAATATGCTCCTGCAAATGTTCTCAACTAATTCAATTTTCCTACGACAACTATACATCCTCATTGACTACAAAAAATTAGGCCTTCCTTATGCAGAAGCCAAATTCTTCCACCTATCTGAGTTCATTAATTTAACAATTACAATCAAGATTAAAAAAATGACTGCATCGTATTATGTTTTTATAGATAATCAACATACATTTCAAGCAACAATTAATATTAGCTTTATTTTGATGAATTATCTAGAGATGGAGGAGTATAATACTAGCTTTATTTTGATGAATTACCCAGACATGAAGTAGAATTTAGGTAATGCACTTTTAAAATGAAAGAGAGATCATGTGTTTTGCTTTATAAATGCGAATTATTTGTTTCGATGTATGAGTTTCTCCTAACTGATTAACTTACAGCCAATGCAATATCTTCTTACTAACCGACCTTTTTTTTTTTTGCGATACTTCTTACTAACAGACTTAAACAACTGCAAAAAATATACCCTAATAAGAAGATGACTGCAGCGCAAGCGCAGACTGCCCTACTTGTATTAATTAATTAATAACTTTTTTGTGAATAACTAATTAATAATTAATACATATATATACAAACACTATATACTATATATTATTAATGTACCCACCAATACTAAAAGCCCCAAGTTACTTTTTTTGAGGATATAGATAATTATGTCATTTTTGTCTTTTCTCCTATGTGTTTAAGAGTTATAACAGGTTTATTAGTAAGTTCAGATTCAACGGGTCTATTCACATGTAAACTCATATCCAAATTTAAAAAAATTGACTGCAACGTAAGCGCAAGCTGACCCACTTGTATTAATTAACAACAAATAAATAAAAAAACAATTTCTTGGTTCCTTAAGAAATGTTTCGAGTTTGAGTAGTCTTGTAAATGTGGAAAGTTATTATTGGGAGAATTTTACTCACATAGGGAGTTGATTCGGCTTGAACAAGTCTTACCTGTATGTATACCAAAATAAATAAATAAATATATGGCTATTGATTGTTTTTACCCTTAAACTATAGGGTTTTGGACGTTTTGCCCTTTAAAGTATTATTGCGGCATTTTGCCCCCTGAACTTTTATTTTGAGCTTTTGCCCCCTCCATCACAAAATTACTAACGGACCTTTGACGGTGCTGATGTGAACATACCACTTCATCACCAAGTGACACGTGGACTTGAAAAATCTAATAATTTTGCCTCCTAAACTTTTAAAATATTGATATTTTGCCCCATAAACTTTTAAAATCTTAACATTTTACCCCCTAAACTTTTAAAATTTTGTTGAAAACATTACACGTGGTAAGTCCACGTGTCACTTGAAATTGATGTGGCTTTTCCACGTCAGCATCGTTAGTCACTTTATTGATGGAGGGTCAACAGAGCTCCAAATTAAATCAGGGGGCAAAATGTCCAAACGTTACAAGTTGAAGGGGCAAAAATGTCATTTAGCCTATTATATATTCAATTGTTACATCGGAGGCCTTAACTTAAGCATACTTGTTTTTATTTATTTATTTTTTGTTAATAAGAGCAGTCAAAGACCGCTTTAACTAACAATGGCCATAGGCCTAGCTGCACCAATCATGTCCTCCTGGATAATTCTTGGCAAGGTTCCTGGAGGGTGAACCAGCTTAGTTACATCAAAAGGGCCTTGGTATGCCCAGCTCGCCAAAAAATCCGCACACATATTAGCTTCACGATAAATATGAACAAGACTACAATTCCAATTGCGTTGAAGCAACTCCTTGCAATTCCGAATCACTAAGGAGAGAGGATCATGCTGTTGCAAAGGGTTTAAAATCTTAGTAACAACCACAAGTGACTTCGACTCAATAACAAGATTCCTTAATCCATGCTCCAAGCCAGACGAAGACCATTATAAATAGCATACAACTCAGCTTCGGTGATATGCCCATATCCTAAGTTTCCAATAAAGCCAAAAAACCAATAACCATCACTATCTCGACATATACCAGTCAGGGCTAAATCACCAGGATTCGAAGTCGCCGCAATATCTACGTTCATTTTGACAAAACCAAGGGGTGGTCGAGACTAAACAATAAGAGAATTAACTCGGCGAATAGGCAGTTGTAGATTAACCTTATGGCTATTAAAATTACCAATACTAGTAGCTATCAGGTGGGAAGCATTATCTGGCCACATGAAATCCACTTCAAACACTGTCTTGTTTTTCCACCACCATATCAGCCAACAAGTAAATGCAAAGTATTGAGACCAAGCAACTGAATTTTCCACTAGGAAGGAGTTATTAGAACAATTCTCACGCAGCCATTCACCCAAATTACATGAATTGAAACACACTAACCTTCCACCATGTAAATAAAGTGACAATAATGCTTGAGACAAGGCTCAATCTCGAAGCACATGCAACGTATATTCCTCATGATACCCACATCTAGGACAAATTGCATCGCTGGTAATATGTCGACGAACACACGCTGCCTTGGTAAGCAAACGGTCATGGGTGACCAGCCATAAGAAGAAACGAATACGAGGAGGAACATCCATCTTCCAAATTTTCATCCAAAAACCATTACCATGGGCATTAGACGTTAATGATTTATATGCAGAGGAGTAGGGCTGCAAATGAGTCGAGTTCAAACGAGCTTGAACGTGTTCGTAGTATTGTTCATGAACAAAATGAATGTTCAAGCTCGGCTCGCGCTCGTTTAAGAAATTTAGTATTCGTTCGAGCTTGGCTCGTTTAAAATTTACGATGTTTGAAGCTCAATCAAGCTCGGCTCGATTAAGAAATATGTTCGTGAACAACAAACGAACAAGCTAACAAACAATAATTGAACATGTTCATGAACATTGTGAAATTTTAATTATATATAATACTAAATTTTAATTTAATTATATTATCAAAAATATTATTTTTATAATTTTTATTAATAATATATATTAATAATTATTAATATATCAATAATAATTAAATAATAAATGAATGTTCGATTATTATTGAAATGAACACTTAAATGAACAATAAACGAGGCTGTTCGTGAACATAAAACGAACTGAACACGTTTTGTTCAAATTCGGCTCATTTAATATATGAACACTAAATTTTTGTTCAAACTCATTTGTTAATTAATATAAACGAGCTTTAACCGAGCACATTCACGAGCTGTTTATCGAACACGCTGTTCATTTGCAGCCCTATAGGAGACGAAAAAATTACTATCTGAATAGGCATTCCAGAAATTGTGATCACTCTCACCTTCCAAAGCATGCACCATTGATAATTGCTTTCTAACCTCTACCAGCAAGGCAGCTACTACCAGCTCTCTATAAATACTAGTATCCATGGCCAGCTCGAACAAACTTTCCTTGTATATATACCGAAATAAATAAATACGAGTCATATTAGCCCGCGCTAGCGCTACAAGCATTTTTTGTTTTAGAGTGGTGCTTGATTAACTGATTGAATAAGGATATTAATATAATCAATTATATAAGGTCCACGAGCATTCTTTGTTCTAGAGTGGTGCTTGATTAATTGATTGAATTATATAAGGTTGCAGTAAAAATGCAATTTAAATGGATTAGTTTTAATATTGTCTCTTGCTATTGCCATAAATCTTTGTAAACTAACTTTTTAGACATGCAAAACTAAGAAGGTCAAAGAACATGCTTTTATTTGTAAGTAATAGGAAGTGCAAAGATGTAAAAGAATATGGTGTTAATTGGATAATAATAGACGCATTGGAGAAAGGGTGGTTTAATTCAGAAGGGAAAAACATTGAATGGTCCATGGTGAAGAAATGAGGAAGGAGAAGAAAAATGAAAGAGATATGAAGGTGAAAACAGAGGGGAGTAATGAAATGTTTGATTTTTGGCAAACCTAAAGATTGATCAGTAATGAGGAGTTGAAAGGAAGCAACAGCTGAGTTGATGAGAGGAAAAAAGGAAAAGGGGGAGAAACATTAATTAAAAACAATTAAGGAAGAAAAATGAGTAATTACAAAAAAGGGTAGCAGGAAAAGGAAGGGGGGAAACTCATAGAGAGACTTTTTAGTCATCCGAAAGGTGAAAAAAGAACAAAAAAAGCCAAAAGGTGGCACCACATTAATCCTCAATTTGGCCTTTTAGTAATTTCCCAGATAACTAAAAATAATATATAGTTGTTGCGCCAAAAATCTCTTGCTAGAGTTTTCGCGGAGAATTCTTTATGACAGCGTAAGGGCGTGCCAGTCAATTTGCTGAAATTGACAAAGAGGTTGTAAAAACAAGATCTGGTGCGCGGAGCAGCAGATTAAAAGATCAGAACGATTGTGGGGACTGGATCAAAGTCACACCGGAGCATCTAAATCATTGGATCCACAAACAATTGTTCTTCATAACTGGGCCTTCCTCTAACTGGATCAGATTTGGGAGATCTGCTTTGATTGCAATTGAAATTGAAAAGAAAATAACAATTTGATTTGTTATTTCTGAAAGAGAAACAAGTGTACAGTGTTTTTATGTCCGGAGACAAGATTGAAACAAGAGAAAAACACTAAAAGAGTGTTTGAATGTCCTGATTCAAGATCTAAACAAGAAAAATATGAAGAACGAGTAAGAACTCGAGATGAACCAAGGGAAAAAGGCGCAGAGCCTGAGAGAAAATAAGCACAAAGCTTGGTTTTTTGCGCAGAGCAAGTTTGTAGCTTCAGGAGCTGGTTTTTGAGATGAGTGATATCTGCCTAAAACCTGAAAATGGCCTCCCTTTATATAGGGGGCGATATGGGCTTTGGCATTAATGGGCTTGCCTTGCTGAGAAAGGCAAAATCCTTCTCCTATGCAGATGACAGCCTCCAGGAAGGTGCAGTGAAGCTTTTTTCTCCTTCTGATTGCTTCCAACTACTAGGGAGAGGGGAAAATAGATGTCAGGGCGCCACACTGCTTGGATGGGAGATGGAAATCTTCCCCCTGGGTAGTTGATGATAATTCTTTCCTCTTCCTATCACACTGCAGCAAGCCTTCATTGCTTTTTTTGTGCTGAATTTAGCTATTTTTGACTAAGTGGTGGCCAATTGACATCATGAATTGGACTTTGATCATCAAGGCCACGAAATTACTCATACTTAGTCATATTTAGCTCTTCAAATCATGAAAATAATAATTAATTAAGAAAATGGCTTAAACCGGTGTGAGAAAGCCACATGTCCTTAACTGAAAAGAATGCAAAAGTTGCAAACGATCTCAGAATAAGCCAAAATTTCACCAGTAGGCTTAGATTATCTCCATAAGACTATGGAAAAAATTTCAAGTGAATTCGAGCTTTCCTTCATGGTAAACTTGGTTTCACTCCCCAAAACGTCTTCAACTAAAAACCGGGCATAAGTTTTTATTCCGATGTCACAATGAGGTGAAATTTTACCATGATGATCTACATAGCTCAAGGATCATCAAGGTATGCTCCTTGGTAGAAATCGCAGCCTCTAGCATTTTCAATTGATCAATTTTACTATTTTGTCCTTAATTGAACAAAATACAAGTTGCAGTTTCGCCTCACGGGGAGGGGGACAAGGCTAGGCGATTTCTCCACTATGGTTGGTCGACTATATGGAGGAGGTGTGAGGTTGAAAATCTCATGCCTCTCACGTGCACAGATGTTTCTCTTGCTGACAAACTTTAGCTCTCTGCCTCCTTCCTGCAGGAAGAGAAAAATATCTCTCTGCAGGGCAGAGGGCGGCCTCTCCTCTGTGTGGGAGACGACTTGGGCCTTGCTATGTATGTCTATGAGGTATTTTCATCTCATGGGCAGATGACAAGCAATTTCCTTTTTTTACTTGTTTGCCTCCCTAGCAGGCAGCAATATCAAAGGAAACTGCTTCCAATTGATTTTCTCTGCCACTCACCCATTTTTAGACGGCATATATGGAAATAATAATAATAATAATTTCGAAATTATTATTATTTATTAATAATTTCGGCCTTAATTAATTAATTACAAGAATTTCCTAATTCAATTAGAATCAGGGTGGTGCAGAAGCCAAGTCTCTTCATGATTTGTAATCAAATCTTGACCACTCATCTTATTGTAAATTATGTAAAGACCAATTTACCCTCAATTGTAAATTGAGGTATAAACAATATTATATATTATATATTGATGTTGTTAAATGGGTGGCCTTAACTAATTGTTCGATTCTGATTCCAATTTCAAATTGCTAGTTCCTATCCTTGAACCGAATTTCAATTTCGATTTTGGGGGTTCTAATAATTGGATTATACGGTTTGAAAACCAAACCCTAGTAACTTTAACTTGAGTGGCATGGTCTTTATTATTAGTTTTTACGTGTTTCGATTTCGACAATTCTAGGTCTGGTTATTAATATTAAATGTGGACCCGACCGACTATGGACACCTCTATTTAAATGTATGGAATCACATTGTTGGGCCTGAATCTGGGTCGGGCTTTCCATGTTCATCACAGCACTAGGCCTGGCATTTGATAGGATCTGATTGTAAGTGTTATGTGGTATCATGACAAAGCATTCATATTTCATTATCACCACAACCACAATGTGCTCTCTCCAGTCTCCACTAAAGTCAAAACCTGCCCTACCACATTGTTATATCCCCCTTTGTTTTAGGTGACACGTACTCATCATTGATAGCTACTTCTTATCATGAGCAAAAGAATAAAATTTGGTAACATATTGCTAGTGCTACTGTGCTAGTCCAAACTGCTAAACAGCTAGGATACAGATAATCCAATGAGCAATTCAACACACAAACTAAATGGCAAAAGGTTAATGTTAGTTTTATAAGTTAGAATTTTAGAAAGCTGAAAACACAAGGCGCACATATGGCAATTGGCAATGGCATTATAGAAAACTAGATTAGCAAATGCATAGCAATATTGAAACAAAAGTATATAATCAAATCTTGACCAACAAAGAAGAATTAATGTTTAAATATTCTGAAACTACATAGCAGAACTATATGAATCAAATTGCTTGCATTGCAGTTTCAGATAAATGTCTCGGATAAGCCATCCTGCCATTAATTCATAAGCCCTTTGTGTCAAATGAATTCCATCCCAACTCACTCGTTTATCAGGGTTTGAACATACTGTTGTCTCAGGATCTCCACAGAATCTTGAGGAGTCATAGTTATATTTACCTCCAATCCCGCAACAAGAAATTTGTAATATTTTGGGATCAAAACCTGATGATTTTTCCCCCAATTCAAAGCATGACTATGAACATTTCATGGTACACAATCTCAAATTTAAATGCAAATTTAGAAATTAGAGTAGAACTTACCAAGCATATTAGCCTTGCTGAAGAGCCAGAGGAATGCATCATAGTAGTTACCGTAGACAATAATCACATTGGGATATTCTTCTTTTAGCTCCTCTATTGCTTTTTGGAGAAGATCGTTATGATAAATCGAAAATTTATTCAAATACTTTAGACAATGAAGTTCATCATAAGCACTAGTGTCATTCACTGGAAATGTGGTGAGATATACAGGAAAACAGCCTATGGGGAAGTTTCCAGGGACAATTATCCGTGTAGCACCATATCCAATAACTCTCTGAACAGTACAAAGTGATAAAAAGCATGAATACCAAATTCACCATAAAAAATGAATGTTTCTTGATTAAAAAGGAAACTTACTTTGACGGTATCTTTTATGGCTTGGACTACCTTGGGCACCATGGCCTCAGCCTCCTCTAAGGTTTTTCCCCAATTCCATAAGGCATAGTTATAGTCATTCCCTCCTATCTCCCCAACCATAAAAAGACCTCTCTCATTCTTCTTCAAACAATCTATCAAACACATAACATACATACATACTACATACATAAATCCTTCTTTAAATTAATCACTATTCCAGTGAGCTTCAATCTGAAATTGATCATATACTTGAATATTGTTATTAGGAGAGATGCTAACCTTTGACGTCATGGGGACAAATTCTACTATTAAAATAGCTAAACATCCACTCAAGTTGTTGACGTAGAGAGTTGATTCCAAGAACTTCCATATCAGACAAGGCAGTAGCTCCGGCGACCGCGAAGTTAACTCCATAATCAAATGATCCATCTTTATTTAAGTAGGCGTCAAGTAAAGGAATTCCAGCAGATAGAGCTGCTCAAACATATGAAATAGTTTTAATTATATATATTAACGCCTCTTTTAATTAAAAATCTAATCCATGAAAATAAAACAATTTATAATCATTCATCTAATTCCTACCTTCCTACCAACCTACCTCCCATTTACATAAAATGAAAAAAAGAAAAAGAAAAGAAAGAAAATCATTGACCACACAAAATGAACAAATTGAACATATAACAAAAACCTTTTTCTTATTACCGATATAATCAATCATTAACATGCCATCAGAGCATCTACCAGTTGCCTTGTTGAAAAAGTTTTCACCATAGGGTAGCTTAGCAAATGAAGATGAAGGGTCCTCTTGAACGAAATTGCCGGTATCTGCAATCGAGTCTCCCAGCTGATATATGGCATCAAACTTGCAAGAGCTGAGGATTTGTGCATAATTGGTCGGAATAACATTCAAGAAAGAAATACTGACAAGGAGGAGGGAGAAAAGGAATCTTGTTGCCATTGCCATTTGCTGGGGCAGAAGAAATAATACAAGTCATATTAATTATAATGTGCAAAATGTTATAATAGCCAACAAGACAAGTATAATTAATGGGCGGCCAAAGAGAATAAAAAATAGCAAGATAGAGTTTTCATGACGTTTGGAAAGAAGGAATCCACTAAAGGCCATTTTTCCTTTTATTTATTTATTTATTTTTTGCTCAAATCATAGAGATATATCCAAATCCATTATAGGGGTACAGCTGATCTATTTTTGCAGTTACAAAAGGCTCAATCTCGGGGACTTGCTTAAAAAGTTTAATGCCTTTCAGTCCTATCTTGATCAATGTTCAAGACACGGTTTAGTAGTAGGTGAACCAAGCAGAAAATTGTAAAAAAATTAATTGACTAAATATACAATTTATATTTATTTACAATTAATTATCCACACTGACGATTAATTTTGACTTTTAAATGTTAGGGAAGAAGGCATGTATAAGAGATTAGAAATAGCTGCAAGCAAGAAAGCCATATTTCTTTATTGCTCTTATATTAATTAACTAATAATAATAAGTAATAACACAAGCCCGGGGTACACTTTCAATATTACAGCCACTATTATTTATTTTACAAAGACACACTATGCATTTTGCTCTAGAAATGGCAAACTGCCTATTCCTTAATTCCTTTCATTACTTGAAAGCTCTCTGATCTGAAATTTATTGTGGCTAATATTATTCAAACCACACTCGAAACTCTTCAAAGAGTACGAATCAGCCATCAACTTTCATGTCTGTTTCATCATCCCAAGGGAAGGGCTCCAATGGCTCGGTTGCCTCAAGAAGAACTTCGTTCGGAATCTTTGGCTTGGAATGTTTCAAGTGACATAATTCGTGACCGTACTTATCAGGGTCCGAAATGTATTCCTGCAGAGAGGAAGAAATTTAATTTAAAAAGGGTTATCTTTTTACCAATTCTTAATGAACTCAGAGTATTTTAAAATGAAAATACTTACTAGACCAGCATGCATATTCCAGATACCTTGCATCACAATCAAACAGTAACAATTGATTCATGAACATTAACTATTTAATGCTACAATATTAATTAGTAACTGAAAAAAAAAATTAGTTGGTTCATTGGAGATTTACTTTTACTGCTAATTTGAGCTTGCAGGCCAAGAAAGCTTTAGTAGCCTCTTCAAGGATTTCATCTCCATGTTTAATTAACATGTTGGAATACCATGTCAAGAAAAACTTCCCTTTCTCAGTAAGGTATGTCCCATTTGATCCAAAAAACTCTGTTTTCTCAGGTGTGTCATTGTAATCCACTGCATTAAATATTAACTAAATTGCACTAATGATACGAGATTCTTCTGAGAGTTCTTACATCCATGGTTGAATGGTTAAAGCGCCCAACTCATAATTGGCGAATTCGTAGGTTCAATTCCTATTGGATGCATACCAACAGGACCCTCCAATAAGTCTATCTGTTAAAGTAAAGGATACATAATTACAATTACATAATTTTGTAAAAAAAAGAATATTTCATTTTTTCCTTTAATTATATTTAATTATATGTCATTTTGATTTAATTATATTTTTATATGTCATTTTGATTTAATTATATTTTTATATGTCATTTTGATTTAATTATATTTAATTATATGTCACTTTTATATGTCATTTTGATTTAATTATATTTTTATATGTCATTTTGATTTAATTATATTTAATTATATGTCATTTTTATACGTCATTTTGATTTAATTATATTTTTATATGTCATTTTGATTTAATTATATTTTTATATGTCATTTTGAATTGACTCTGTATCAATGGAATCTCATCATCTATACATAACGAATTTGTGTGGTATATTATATTCATATCATAAACATATGAACAGTAAAAACAGGAACATAATTTCTTGCCAATTTTTTAGGGTTTATAATAGCAGATTTTGGCATTTTTTTTCGAGCAAAAGAGAATTCTAAAGTTTCAACTAATAATATAAGACTCTAAAGTTTTTAGTAAAAGGAATATTGCAGTGAGTAACAATGAGATCATATACCACTCTTTTACAGGCAAAAAAAGTAACCCAAGATAAAAGAAAAAAAAATCAATAATAGGGATAATCCAAATTAGTACTGCAAAATATGATTAAGATTCTAGAGGGACCATTGTCGTCGTTTCCTAAAGATGAAAATGTGAACAATGTGGGAGAAATATTGTAACAAATATTATGGTGTTAAGTGGCTCATTAGGTATTATCAGGTGTAAAATAATCATCACAAAAGATGATAAAATTCATTGAGTCGATAGCATCAACCCTTTACTGCAAAATCAGTCCCGCGGGCTGTTTTTCTTATAGCTGGCTTGGAATTTCAAAAACAAAAAAGAAAAAGGAAAATACGTGGTGCGCAGCATGCCTGAATGGTATAGGGTTATTCTTCAAACATCTGTCATGTTTGTTGGGTTGGATTGCTGTCTTGGATTGAATTAGGTTCAGTTGGATTGGGGGGAAGACATGGGAAACTTCTCAAGAGAGAGGAGGGGAGGACAAATACAGAGAGAAACAGAGGTCGATTGAGCAGAAAGAAGAAGGGGGAAGGGGAAGACTCCTCCGCCTCCTGTGGTGAGGATCATCCTCCCTCTTTCTCGCTTGATCAGACCAAAATCATACATCTTTTTTATTAGTTTTTTCCTATGCTTTTTGAGTGTTTTATGCTTGATTATGCCTTATATTGGTCATATTTGTGTTCATAGGTGTTGACAAGAAGAAAAATGCAAAATCATCAATTTTGTACCTTTGTAGAGCCTTTTTGGATGATTTATGACACAAATATTTTCCAAGAAAGTTTTGGATGAAGAATGGAGCCATCATGTTCGTGATTGAAGAGCTTGAAGAGTCAACTTTATGCTTATCAAAGTCATAAAGTTGATTGCTTGGTGTTTTCAAGGCAAATGAGTAAAGACAAGTTCAAGGCAAGAAGACATGTCAAGGTGATGAGCTATGACACAGCCCATCTGGGTGATCAGGCGAAACACATGGGTCTTCAGACAAACCATGTGGGCACCCAACTGGAGTTGTGACACTGCCCACCTGGGTCCTCAAGCAAACCACATGGGTGCTCAAGGCAACCATGTGGGCGCCCAGGTGGAGTCGGGGTCCTTGTTCCGTGCGCGCCCAGCAGCCAGCGTCGACACTTCCATGTCACTTCCTCTTGAAGCTACTTCAATACTTTCCAGATTTGGCGACAGTTCGCAAAAACAGCCATAACTTTTGATCCAGAGCTCCAAATGAGGCATATGAATATGCGTTAGAAAGCTAACTCCGAGAGCTACAACTTTCGTGTTTTGGTCGAAGCCCAGATCTGACGTTTTCATGGACGACAATGCCCCTGAAGTCTGCAGACAGAATCTGTTTTGGGCCTGACTTGCGTTTTTGATGAATTGAGCCCATATAACCTATTTGGGTCAGCTTGAAGATATGGAGAACAGCCCAGAACGTCTCTAGGGTTAGTTTAAGTCATCTATAACTCTAAATTAAACCCTTGGCAGCCCCATATATATACCCTCTTATCCTAGAACCCTAGAACAATCTCTCTCTCAACTTTTATTCTTAGGATTTGCGGTTTTGAAGAGGAGGCCGCCGCCTCCCTCTTCTCTTCCTATTTTCTTTATAAGTTTTCTAGCCTCTCATGGATTCCAATCCATGAGTAGCTAAACTCTTATACTTCTTTTCCTTAGGTATTTTTGATCAATGAATCTATGGTGAGACTTTTGTTCTTAATAATTTGATTTTTCTGTTTGAATATGTTTCTTATCCCTGTGCTTCATCTTATGTGTTCATATTTTGATTGATTTGGTGCGCAACTTATCTTGAGATTTATGAATGCTATAGTTAGATTCAGTTGGCTTGAATTAAGTCGATGTGGGTCCAAGTGACAATTGTTAATTCTAGGAGTCCTAGGTTCAATGTGATTATCAAAGCTTGTTGAAATCTGTAAGCCGAATTGGAAATAGATGTAGATGAGTTTGGTATTGATTTATCATGCATGCAGAAAAGTAGATCTTAATGCTTGCTCAATGATTCTAGCCAGGGGGAAGCTTGATTAGAAACAATAAAAATTAGTCTTGGCAAAGATGCAGACGAAGTTTTATTAGCATGTTGGAGGGTTGATGATCGGTCGTCAGCAATCATAAAAATAATCCGCACAAAATCCTAACTAAGTAGATAGGGTAAGCAGGGGTCGATCCCATAGAGAAGGTGGATAGACTTTATCCGAAGATACAATCCTTAAAAATCTCTCAAAAGCAATGCGTAAAAACAAGGGATTGAAAATAACAATTGAAAAGAAAGCAATTAAACCAGAAACAAAACAAAGTAAATTAAATCTAAATCTATGACAATTAAGAAAGAAAACAATAATTAAAAGGCATACTTCTTCTCCAATGGTAGAAAACAATCAAATTAATTATGGGTCCTTGATTTAAAAGATAAATTCAATATTAAATTCATGATGATAACTGGTCTAGGAAAAACCCTAACATGCTATTTAGATAAGATTAGTTGTCAAGCCTTAAATTACCCCTTTCTCATCCTAACTAATCAATTAGCCGTCAAGTCTTAAAGATTTGCTAGGAATCAAAGCATTAAGAACAACTTTTATTAGTTCTTTCACACATGCTTAATAAATAAAACCATACAACAACCAGATAAATCTGATCACTGGTATGCAAACCCAATTAATTACCCGCCGGTGAGCGTGGTTAACTCGCTACATACTATCAAACTCAGACGTCAACCGTTGTTGTTTGAGCTAGCCAACAATCTCTCAATTTACCTCTTTATCGGCCGTTATAAATCAATAAAAATCAAGATTGTAGAATTAAAACAAAGTTTAAAATGCTATCTATCAAAAATAAAATATCAAATTATAAGAACAGAAATCTCACCAAGTTAATCGATTGAATTCACCAAAGGATTAGAAGTATTAAGAATTTAGCTCCTCATGGATTTGGAAGAGACTTAAGAAAACTTACAGAACTTGGAGGGGCGGAATCCTCCTCTTGAATAACCTAGGGTTGCCGCCCCTCTCTATGCAAAGAGAGGGTGGCGGCACCCTAGCCCTAAAACTAGAAGAAAAACTAGAACTAGAAGAGAAAAATAGATCTAAAACTATAATTGTGAATTGCTGTGTGATTTGTGTTACAGGAGGTGGCTATTTATAGTGGAAATAATCTTAGGAAATCCAATTCTAAGTAGGAAAGAGGTCTAGGACGGTTTAGAGCCTAACTCAGACTCTAAGTTAGATTAAAAGTCTTCCTAGAACCAAAATCCTAGTCAAAATAGGATCCTGCAAAATCCTGGATTCAAGCAGGAACTTCGACAGAATTTTTAGGCTTGAAAACGGCAGAACTGGGTCTTGGACTTCAAAGGAAAGTTGTAGATCTCGGAGATAGCTTTCCAACAAGTACTCATGGGCCTAATACGAAGGTCTGAATAGAAAGTTATGATTTTTCTACCAAACCTGCGCTGAATCCTAATCCTGTTAGGACTAGAAGCGGGAATATACGGGAATTGGATAATTCCTTGGATATAGGCGGCACAAATTGGGTTTTTAATTCCAATTGTGGACTTATATGGGCTGAGTATTATCACATATTAGCTTCCGGGCTTATTCATAGCTTGTCTTCAATCCTTTGCAACTAAGCTCCAATCTTCATTTTTTGCCTCTTGAGAATAATTCTTCATTGGTCTTCAAATCTTCAAATTATCTTCAATAAGTCTTCAAACACGAACTTCGAATCTCCAAATCCATACTCAAAATTGCTAAGTCCATATTTGAGTAAAAAGTCATCAATTAAGCTCCAAAAATAGTGAAAAACAATAACTTTCCACTTTTCTTGTCTTCAAGACCTAAAAACACAAATACTTATAAAATAGGGTTAAAATACAAATATAAACACCAAAAATCATAGGAAAATGATCATAAAAATAGGGTTAATTTTAGCTCGATCATAATTTCTCCCACACTAAACCTTTGCTAGTCCCTAGCAAACTAAGAAAAATAAAAACTCACTAGGCTAGAGCACAAAAAAGACCTTATAATGCTAAACTAATGCAAATCAAAATTCCATAAAATATACACATATTAAGGATCAATGCAATTATGAAATCAAAATAACAAAAAATTATAAGAGCACTCAATTCAAAAGATCAAGAAATAGCAAGCATCTTTATTCTTAAGTAACCATAATTAGAGTAATTCTAATCACTTACCATTCATCACATCTGATAATTACTTCTTTCCATAAGCTTATGTTTTCATCTTTATTTCCATTACTCAAAGGAATGCATATCATGGATACAAATTAAGGGTTTTCGTGGGTTATAATAGATTTTCAAATGGTAATTAGGTTTTAGAAAATTGAGGTTACTAACCTCGAAGTGTTCATGATTTATATCTGAGGCTACTAGCACTCTTGAAGGACTCCTTCCTTTTTATTTTTTCAGAGGGACAATATTTCTGCAATTTCATGCCTCTTATCCTCTTTCCAAGGGTTACTAACTCCTTTTGTTAAAGAAAAGAGTGACAACAATGGATTGATTTTTTTTTAAATATATGCAGAAATACCTCTTCTCCTCTTGCATGAAAGCACTTCTTTTAATGAAAACAATTTTTTAACTACCCTTTTATATAAGTAGTCCCCCACACTTATTCTTGACATATCCATAATATACTTTCATAATTGTAATTTCAATAAAAATTAAACACAAGTTCTAGAAATAGGCAATCATAGATGCAATAAACAATAAACTTTTATCACAAAACTCTAATTACACCTAATTCTAAGAAATAAGTTAACATGCTAAAAATCAATCAATCAATTAAAGCATTCTTAAAAATTCTAAGCATTCATCAATCATAATCAAACTAATCACTTAATATATGCATGAAAAACTCAAAATTTTGTAAAATTTTTGAAAAATTTCATGGATTTCTATGCATGTAGATTCTCTATTAGACTCTCTCCCCCACACTTAAAAGACACATTGTCCTCAATGTGAATGCACATGTGTGTGTTGTGTCCCATAAGTGTGATGACTAAGTAGATGTGCTAATGAAATACTTGACTCACAAAGAAAGTATGCATCCAATCAAGTAATTCAAGCAATTCAAAGCATCAATCATAGCAATTATAGCATATAAGTCTTCATTAAGATTCAAGTCAAAGCATAGAAAACATAGAAAAGAAATACAAACAACTAATTCAAATCAAGGAATCGGCAATCAATCAAAGCAAAACAATGCAAAGAAAAAGTAAATAGAGATGAGTTTAAGAAAGTTTCTCTATTTATGTGGCACGGGCTAGAGGTGACACGGTGTGGATGGCCGGTGGCGGCTCGGTGTTTGCGCGGGTTGGTGCGGCAGTGGTCGGGCCATAGCCGGGTATGGTGCGTGGGTAGCCAGGCCATGGCGGGCCTAGCATGTTTTGCGGCTCGGGAATGGCCGGTCCTGGCCAGGCCTTATGTGTAGATGGTCGGGCCATAGCTGGGCATTAGCCGGCCGAGCTAGCTAGGTTGACTCGATCGTAATTGGCTTCCATCCTTTGCTCCTCTCCTTTGGGCTTCCATTCGGTTTCCTTTGCAAATGTTCAAAAGCTCCAATTGTTCGACTTGTTTCCTTAATTTCAAATCCTAAAAAGAAAAAGAAAAAACAAAACTAAAAAGAAAATTAACATGTTAGTAAATTCTTGGGTTGCCTCCCAAGCAGCGCCTTTCTTTAATGTCTTTGGCTAGACTTTCCTTCCTCTCCCTTTGTTAGGGTGGATCATACCACTTCAAAGCATAAAGCAAATATGATGATATTGGAAGAATATGAGCACAAAAATATGAAGGTAAAAAAAGAGATAAGGAAAGAAATCACCAATTTTGCTGAGGGCGACTCCATGAATAGCTTGGAATGACAATGCCATCTTTGTTGCCGTGAGAGGTTGATGCAATGGATGCTTTCGGCATTGATTAGAATTGTTCTCGTCTCGCCTTTGGAGAGTGTCCTCGTGTCGGCAAATCTTCTTATCCTCCGAAAAGAATTGATCCATGTTGATCTCCTTAAAGTAATAAGGCTCAAGAAGCTTGTTGATTCCCAAGAAATCTCGATCTTGTTTCAAGAGTTGATTATCAACAAGATTCAGCACACTTAATTCTTTCAGCTTAAGATATCCGAGTTGCTCATCATCTGGTGGTTCTGCTATGGGCTCTGCGAATTTTGGGATGTCCATCTTGACATCTTCTTGTGATGCCTCTGTTTCTTCTTGCTCAATCTTGGGGACTTCTTTTCGTAAAGTAGGGATGCCAACCATGCTAGGAACACCATCATCATTAAAGGAAAAATGAAAGAAGTTTGGCGAATCAAGTTCATATGGTTCCAAACCATCCCTTGTTTCACTTGACACTTTTTCAACTTCCTTCACAATTGGGATGTCAGCAACATCGTGAAATTCACCTTCAATCCTATTTGGTTCAGGATGGACGAGTTCCTCCCATGATGATGTTGCTTCAATCGATGCCTCATGATATTCCCTTGCGCTTTTGGCTACCTTTTCTTCAATTATCGCCTTTTGCTCCTTAAGAGTTTTCAAAAAGAAAAGTTCAGTACCCAGATGACTTCCACCACTAGCTATTTCTATCTGGTACATACTAGAAGGTTCTAGACCAAAACAGAAACACTCAAGAAGGATTTATTCAGAAAACCCATGGTTTGGATGGTTATCGCATAATTTGTTGAATCTCTCCCAATATTGGTGCAGGTGCTCTTCTTGTAGCTACTTGCAATCTTCAATCAATTTTCGATCATGAATCATTCGCAATCGTGCTTTTTGCTCCATTGGATTTTTTTTTTCTAGAAAAACAAAAACTTAAAAGAAAAATTAGTAGTAAAAGTTCTTAAACAAAAATTAAAAGCAGAAAAATATATATTTTTTTTTGGAAAACGCAAAAACAAGAAAATTTTTTTTATCACAAAACCGAAAATTTTTTATATCGCAAATTTTTTTTTTCAAAAACACAAAGAAGAAAAGAAAAAAGAGATTTTTTTTATAATTAAAAACGCAAAGACCAAGAGAAAATTCCCATGATTAGTCTTTTCGTTCCTTCCCTGGCAATGGCGCCAAAATTTATGATCGGTCGTCAGCAATCATAAAAATAATTCCCACAAAATCCTAACTAAGTAGATATGGTAAACAGGGGTCGATCGCACAGAGAAGGTGGATAGACTTTATCCGAAGATACAATCCTTAAAAATCTCTCAAAAGCAATACGTAAAAACAAGGGATTGAAAATAACAATTGAAAAGAAAACAATTAAACCAGAAACAAAACAAAGTAAATTAAATCTAAATCTATGGAAATTAAGAAAGAAAACAATAATTAAAATGCATACTTCTTCTCCAATGGTAGAAAACAATCAAATTAATTTTGGGTCCTTGATTTAAAAGATAAATTCAATATAAAATTCATGATGATAACTGATCTAGGGAAAACCCTAACATGCTATTTAGATAAGATTAGCCGTCAAACCTTAAATTACCCCTTTCTCCTCCTAACTAATCAATTAGCCGTTAAGCCTTAAAGATTTGCTAGGAATCAAAGCATTAAGAACAACTTTTATTAGTTCTTTCACACATGCTTAATAAATAAAACCATACAACAACCAGATAAATCTGATCACTGGCATGCAAACCCAATTAACCTCGCCGATGAGCGTGGTTAACTCGCTACATACAATCAAACTCAGGCGTCAACCGTTGTTGTTTAATCTAGCCAACAATCTCTCAATTTACCTCTTTATCGGCCGTTATAAATCAATAAAAATCAAGATTGTAGAATTAAAACAGAGACATGCTATCTATCAAAAATAAAATACCAAATTATAAGAACAGAAATCTCACCATGTTAATTGATTGAATTCACCAAAGGATTAGAAGTATTAAGAATTTAGCTCCTCATGGATTTGGGAGAGGCTTAAGAAAACTTACAGAACTTGAAGGGGCGGAATCCTCCTCTTGAATAACCTAGGGTTGCCGCCCCTCTCTATGCAAAGAGAGGGTGGCGGCACCCTAACCCTAAAACTAGAAGAAAAACTAAAACTAGAAGAAGAAAAATAGATCTAAAACTATAATTGGGAATTGGTGTGTGATTTGTGTTACAGGAGGTGCCTATTTATAGTGGAAATAATCCTAGGAAATCCAATTCTAAGTAGGAAAGAGGTCTAGGACGGCTTAGAGCCTAACTTAGACTCTAAGTTAGATTAAAAGTCTTCCTAGAACCAAAATCCTAGTCAAAATAGGATCCTGAAAAATCCTGGATTCGTGCAGGGACTTCGACGGCAATTTTAGACTTGAAAACGGCAGAACTGGGTCTTGGACTTCAAAGAAAAGTTGTAGATCTCGGAGTTAGCTTTCCAACGAGTATTCATGGGCCTAAAACGGAGGTCTGAGTAGAAAGTTATAATTTTTCTACCAAAACTGCGCTGAATCCTAATCCTGTTAGGACTAGAAGCAGGAATATACGGGAATTGGATATTTCCTTGGATATAGGCAGCACAAATTGAGTTTTTATTTCCAATTGTGGGCTTATATGGGCTGAGTATTATCCCATATAAAATATCCAAAATTCCTTAGCTTCCGGGCTTATTCATAGCTTGTCTTCAATCCTTTGCAATTAAGCTCCAATCTTCAATTCTTGCCTCTGGAGATAATTCTTCATTGGTCTTCAAATCTTCAAATTATCTTCAATAAGTCTTCAAACACGAACTTCGAATCTCCAAATCCATACTCAAAATTGCTAAGTCCATATTTGAGTAAAAAGTCATCAATTAAGCTCCAAAAATAGTGAAAAACAATAAGTTTCCACTTTTCTTGTCTTCAAGACCTAAAAACACAAATATTTATAAAATAGGGTTAAAATACACATATAAACACCAAAAATCATAGGAAATGATCATAAAAATAGGCTTAATTTTAGTTCGATCATAATTTCCCCCACACTAAACCTTTGCTAGTCCCTAGCAAACTAAAAAAATAAAAACTCACTAGGCTAGAGCACAAAAAAGACCCTATAATGCTAAACTAATGCAAATCAAAATTCCATAAAATATACACATATTAAGGATCAGTGCAATTATGAAATCAAAATAACAAAAAATTATAAGAGCACTCAATTCAAAAGATCAAGAAATAGCAAGCATCTTTATTCTTAAGTAACCTTAATTAGAGTATTTCTAATCACTTACCATTCATCACATCTGATAACTACTTCTTTCCATAAGCTTATGTCTTCATCTTTATTTCCATTACTCAAAGGAATGCATATCATGGATACAAATCAAGGGTTTTTGTGCGTTATAATAGATTTTCAAAGGGTAATTAGGTTTTAGAAAATTGAGGTTACTAACCTCGAAGTGTTCATGACTTGAAGTTACTAACTCCCATTTTTGAGGCTACTAACACTATAGAAGGACTCCTTCTTTTTTATTTTTTAGAGGGACAATATTTCTGCAATTCCATGCCTCTTGTCCTCTTTCCAAGGGTTACTAACTCCTTTTGTTAAAGAAAAAAGTGACAAAAATGGATTGATTTTTTTTTAAATATATGCAGAAATACCTCTTCTCCTCTTGCATGAAAGCACTTCTTTCTATGAAAACAATTTTTTAACTACCCTTTTATATAAGTAGTCCACCACACTTATTCTTGACATATCCATAACATACTTTCATAATTGTAATTTCAAATAAAATTAAACACAAGTTCTAGAAATAGGTAATCATAGAAGCAATAAACAATAAACAATAAACTTTTATCACAAAACTCTAATTATACCTAATTCTAAGAAATAAGTTAACATGCTAAAAATCAATCAATCAAATAAAGCATTCTTAAAAATTCTAAGCATTCATCAATCATAATCAAATTAATCACTTAATATATGCACGAAAAATTCAATATTTTGTAAAATTTTTGAAAAATTTCATGGATTTCTATGCATGTAGATTCTCTATTAGACTCTCTCCCCCACACTTAAAAGACACATTGTCCTCAATGTGAATGCACATGTGTGTGTTGTGTCCCATAAGTGTGATGACTAAGTAGATGTGCTAATGAAATACTTGACTCACAAAGAAAGTATGCATCCAATCAAGTAATTTAAGCAATTCAAAGCATCAATCATAGCAATTATAGCATATAAGTCTTCATTAAGATTCAAGTCAAAGCATAGAAAACATAGAAAAGAAATACAAACAACTAATTCAAATCAAGGAATATGCAATCAATCAAAGCAAAACAATGCAAAGAAAAAGTAAATAGAGATGAGTTTAAGAAAGCTTCTCTATTTATGTGGCACGGGCTAGAGGTGACACAGCGTGGATGGCCAGTGACGGCTCGGTGTTTGCGCGGGCTGGTGCGGCAGTGGCTAGGCCATAGCCGGGTATGGTGCGCGGGTAGCCAGGCCATGGCCGGGCTAGCATGTTTTGCTGCTCGGGCATGGCCAGTCCTGGCCAGGCCTTATGTGTAGATGGCTAGGCCATAGCCGGGCATTGGCCGGCCGAGCTAGCTAGGTTGGCTTGATAATAATTGGCTTCCATCCTTTGCTCCTCTCCTTTGGGCTTCCATTTGGTTTCTTTTGCAAATGTTCAAAAAGCTCCAATTGTTCGACTTGTTTCCTTAATTTGAAGCCCTAAAAAGAAAAAGAAAAACAAAACTAAAAAGAAAATTAACATGTTAGTAAATTCTTGGGTTGCCTCCCAAGCAGCGCCTTTCTTTAATGTCTTTGGCTAGACTTTCCTTCCTCTCCCTTTGTTAGGGTGGATCATACCACTTCAAAGAATAAAGCAAATATGATGATATTTGAAGAATATGAGCACAAAAATATGAAGGTATAAGAAGAGATAAGGAAAGAAATCACCAATTTAGCTGAGGGCGACCCCATGAATAGCTAGGAATGACAATGCCATCTTTGTTGCCGTGAGAGGTTGATGCAATGGATGCTTTCGGCATTGATTAGCATTGTTCTCGTCTCGCCTTTGGAGAGTGTCCTCATGTCGGCAAATCTTCTTATCCTCCGAAAAGAATTGATCCATGTTGATCTCCTCAAAGTAATAAGGCTCAAGAAGCTTGTAGATTCCCAAGAAATCTCGATCTTGTTTCAAGAGTTGGTTATCAACAAGATTCAGCACATTTAATTCTTTCAGCTTAAGATATCCGAGTTGCTCATCATCTGGTGGTCCCGATATGGGCTCTGCGAATTTTGGGATTTCCATCTTGATATCTTCTTGTGATGCCTCTGATTCTTCTTGCTCAATCTTGGGGACTTCCTTTGGTAAAGTAGGGACGCCAGCCATGCTAGGAACAACATCTTCATGAAAGGAAAATTGAAAGAAGTTTGGCAAATCAAGTTCATATGGTTCCAAACCATCCCTTGTTTCACTTGACACTTCTTCAACTTCCTTCACAATTGGGATGTTAGCAAAATCATGAAATTCACCTTCAGCCCTACTTGGTTCAGGATGGACGGGTTCCTCCCATGATGATGTTGCTTCGATCGATGCCTTATGATATTCCCTTGCGCTTTTGGCTACCTCTTCTTCAATTATCGCCTTTTGCTCCTTAAGAGTTTTCAAAAAGAAAAATTCACTACCCAGATGACTTCCACCACTGGCTATTTCTATCTGTACATACTAGAAGGTTCTAGACCAAAACAGAAACACTCAAGAAGGATTTGTTCAGAAAACCCATGGTTTGGATGGTTATCGCATAAAGAAAAATTAGTAGTAAAAGTTTTTAAACAAAAATTAAAAGCAGAAATATATATATATATATATATATATATTTTGAAAACGCAAAAACAAGAAATTTTTTTTTATCGCAAAAATTCGAAAATTTTTTTATCGTCAATTTTTTTTTTCAAAAACGCATAGAAGAAAAGAAAAAAGAGAATTTTTTTTATATTAAAAACGCAAAGACCAAGAGAAAATTCCCAGGATTAGTCTTTTCCTTCCTTCCCCGGCAACAGCGCCAAAATTTATGATCGGTCGTCAGCAATCATAAAAATAATCCGCACAAAATCCTAACTAAGTAGATAGGGTAAGCAGGGTTCGATCCCACAGAGAAGGTGGATAGACTTTATCCGAAGATACAATTCTTAAAAATCTCGCAAAAGCAATGCGTAAAAACAAGGGATTGAAAATAACAATTGAAAAGAAAGCAATTAAACCAGAAACAAAACAAAGTAAATTAAATCTAAATCTATGGCAATTAAGAAAGAAAACAATAATTAAAAGGCATACTTCTTCTCCAATGGTAGAAAACAATCAAATTAATTATGGGTCCTTGATTTAAAAGATAAATTCAATATTAAATTCATGATGATAACTGGTCTAGGGAAAACCCTAACATGCTATTTAGATAAGATTAGCCGTCAAGGTTTAAATTACCCCTTTCTCCTCCTAACTAATCAATTAGACGTCAAGCCTTAAAGATTTGCTAGGAATCAAAGCATTAAGAACAACTTTTATTAGTTTATTCACACATGCTTAATAAATAAAACCATACAACAACTAGATAAATCTGATCACTGGCATGCAAACCCAATTAACCTCGCCGGTGAGCGTGGTTAACTCGCTACATACAATCAAACTCAGGCGTCAACCGTTGTTGTTTGATCTAGCCAACAATCTCTCAATTTACCTCTTTATCGGCCGTTATAAATCAATAAAAATCAAGATTGTAGAATTAAAACAGAGTTTAACATGCTATCTATCAAAAATAAAATACCAAATTATAAGAACTGAAATCTCACCATATTAATTGATTGAATTCACCAAAGGATTAGAAGTCTTAAGAATTTAGCTCCTCATGGATTTGGGAAAATCCATCAGAGGCTTAAGAAAACTTACAGAACTTGAAGGGGCAGAATCCTCCTCTTGAATAACCTAGGTTTGCCGCCCCTCTTAATGCAAAGAGAGGGTGGCGGCACCCTAGCCCTAAAACTAGAAGAAAAACTAGAACTAGAAGAGAAAAATAGATCTAAAACTATAATTGTGAATTGGTTTGTGATTTGTGTTACAGGAGGTGGCTATTTATAGTGGAAATAATCCTAGGAAATCCAATTCTAAGTAGGAAAGAGGTCTAGGACGGTTTAGAGCCTAACTTAGACTCTAAGTTAGATTAAAAGTCTTCCTAGAACCAAAATCCTAGTCAAAATAGGATCCTGAAAAATCCTGGATTCGTGCAGGGACTTCGACGGCAATTTTAGACTTGAAAGCGGCAGAACTGGGTCTTGAACTTCAAAGAAAAGTTGTAGATCTCGGAGTTAGCTTTCCAACGAGTATTCATGGGCCTAAAACGGAGGTCTGAGTAGAAAGTTATAATTTTTCTACCAAAACTGCGCTGAATCCTAATCCTGTTAGGACTAGAAGCAGGAATATACGGGAATTGGATATTTCCTTGGATATAGGCAGCACAAATTGAGTTTTTATTTCCAATTGTGGGCTTATATGGGCTGAGTATTATCCCATATAAAATATCCAAAATTCCTTAGCTTCCGGGCTTATTCATAGCTTGTCTTCAATCCTTTGCAATTAAGCTCCAATCTTCAATTCTTGCCTCTGGAGATAATTCTTCATTGGTCTTCAAATCTTCAAATTATCTTCAATAAGTCTTCAAACACGAACTTCGAATCTCCAAATCCATACTCAAAATTGCTAAGTCCATATTTGAGTAAAAAGTCATCAATTAAGCTCCAAAAATAGTGAAAAACAATAAGTTTCCACTTTTCCTGTCTTCAAGACCTAAAAACACAAATACTTATAAAATAGGGTTAAAATACACATATAAACTCCAAAAATCATAGGAAAATGATCATAAAAATAAGGTTAATTTTAGCTCGATCAGTTGAGTATTCCTCTCCTATACCAATTATTTAAGTGGAGTTGTTTAAGATGTTAAGAGGATTACTTTATTCCAATGAAAATTGATGTCCACGTCTTAGGCTATATATAGATTTGGGGTAATTTATGATTCTTAATTGGTTGCAATTTAAGTCAAATTAATGCTTTGTGTCCATGATCCATGATTTATTTGATCAAAATAATTACCTAAAGGAGAAAAAGTATGTTTTTAATCACTTGTTTTTCTTAAACTATTTTCTTAATCTTTAGTTTTATTCTATTTACTGTTTTCTAATTTAATTTGTCTATTTTGAAAGACCCATAAAAATCCCCTTTGGTAAGACTTTCTTTAGTGTAATTTGGATTTAATTTGTTTCCACCTTCTCTGTGGGATTCGACCCCTACTTGCCCTAGCTATTAGTTATTGGTTTGTGGGGATTTATTTTGTGATTTCTCAAGGACTCGGTCACAATTTTGGTGTCGTTGCCGGGGAAGGAAGGAAGCAACAAGAAGATTGAAGACAAATTACTACCTAAGAATTTCTTACCCTTATCTTTTTATTTTTTTTCATTATTTTTCTTTTTCTTTTATTTTCGTTTATTTTTCTTAGTTACTTTTAATTGATGAATTTTTCGTTTAAGTTTTTTCTAGGAGTTGTATGCCAAATACAAGGAGTAGTGGTACTAAAGACTTAGAATTCAATCCTGAGCCTGAACGTACACTCTTTATACTAAGAAAGGAGAATTTGACTCGAGAGCAAGGAGGAGATTCGTCAACACCAAGTTCTCAATCTAGCTCTCCACGTTCCACCACTTATTCTTCAACTTTGGAACCACAACCCCCAAGAGAAAACATGGCCGAAAGAGACAACAATGATGCTAGGACTTTGAGGGAACTTGCTGCCCCAAACGTAGCTACTCAACACTTAGCAATTCAATATCCAACCAATGAAGAAAATTTTGAGATCAAGTCTGGATTCATTCAGTTATTGCCAAAATTCCATGGTATGCCTGGAGAAGATCCACATCGACATCTCACTGATTTTCAAATTGCTTGTTCATCCATGAAGATGCAAGGTATTTCTGAGGAGCAATTCAAACTTAGAACTTTTCCTTTTACCCTTATGGATCGTGCAAAGGATTGGTTGTACTACATGCCTAGTGGTTCAATCACTTCTTGGACTAGCCTTAAGAAAATGTTTTTGGAGAAATTCTTTCCTGCTCATAAAGTATCAAGCATAAGAAAAGAGATAAGTGGAATTAAGCAATCCCAAGGCGAGACAATGTACGAGTTTTGGGAACGTTTCAAGAGATTGTGCTCAAGTTGTCCAAATCATCAGATCCCTGAACAATTGCTAATTCAGTACTTCTATGAAGGTTTACTCCCATTTGATAGATCTTCCATAGACTCTGTAAGTGGAGGGGCTTTCATCGACAAAATTCCCACTAATGCTTGGACTTTGATCGAGAACATGACTGCAAACACACAACAATTTGGTACTCGCGAGAGTTGTGCACAAAGTGATGGAAACATAAGAAGGATCAATGAAGTCTCAACCCATTCCTCTACATCGGAGCAACGTGTTGAAGAGACAAATCAACAAATTGCTTTGCTCACTGATTTGTTCAAATTGAACTTTTCAAGTGTGCCAAGTTTGATCGAAGACAATGTTAAAGAAGTCAATGCTTTAGGAATGCAAGAGTGATTTCAAAGGAAGCAAGAGCCATTTCCAAGAAGCTACAATTCTTATGGGAATCAAGGTACTTACCAAGCAAGGCCAAACAACTATTCAAGGCCTAATTTTCAGCCATCTTCACATTATTCTGAAGGAATCCAACAAATGAAAGAGACCATGGAGATCTTAAAGAAGCAAATAGGTCAATTGGAAAGTGATGTGAGTGAGCTCAAAGCACAAAGCCAAAACAAGATCCCATCTCAACCAAAAGTGCCTCCTAAGGAAAATGTGAATACTATTACCTTGAGAAGTGGAAAGGAGTTGGAAGAACCATATCCAACTAAGCCTATAATGGATGAAGGGACAAACAAGAACGAAGATGAATTGCATGTGCTAGTGGAAGAAGTCGAGATTGAAGATGAAGCCAAGGAAACTTCTACTGTCAAGCCCAAATTGGATTCAAAGAAGGAGTCTTTTCCAATGAAATCGAAGAGATCAAAGGAAGAAGATGATGATCAAGACATCTTGGATATTTTTTCGAAAGGTCGAGGTCAACATCCCACTTCTTGATGCAATTCAACAAGTGTCAAGGTATGCAAAGCTTCTTAAGCAATTGTGTACAAACAAGAAGAGGTTACAAGGTAAGTTGAATGTTGGAGCAACAGTTTCTGCTGTTTTGCAAAAACATTTACCTCCTAAATGCAAGCATCCAGGTATGTTTTCAATTACATGTTCAATTGGAAATAAGATCATTGAAAATGCTATGCTTGACTTAGGAGCATCTTTAATTGTCATGCCTTATTCTTTCTATCAAACTTTAAATATTGGTCCTTTAAAATACACTGATGTCGTTCTTCAATTGGCTGATGGATCTTTGGTACATCCCAAGGGTGTGCTAGAGAATATTTTAATTAAAGTGCAACATTTAATTTTTCCTATTGACATTTTTGTTATGGAAATGGAAGGAGAAATTACAAAGGATCAATGCCCTCTCTTATTAGGAAGACCTTTCCTAAGGACCTCTCACACCAAGATCGATGTTTTCGATGGTTCATTGACAATGGAGTTTGATGGTGAAGTTATTCATCCTAAAATTTCATCTAATTTATCCTTGAAAACTAATGATTTTGTTTGTGTAGTGCAAAAGTGGGTAAAGAAAGAGTTAGGTGAAGCATCTTCAACCATGACAAGAGAGCAAATTGCAAAGGAGAGACAAAAGATTGCAAGTTTTCGACAACTCAAGGATGAGAATTTCTACCTAGCTTGGGAGAGATCCAAGAAACTTTGCGCCGATTGTCCTCAACTTGCCATACCTCAAGGAATTTTGATCGAATATTTCTATCAAGGATTAGGAGTTGATGATCAAATTCTTGTGGATAGCATCAATGACATACCCTTGTTCTATCGTACTTGTGGAGACGCATACGAAGCATTGGAAGCTTTGACTCAAGCAATTGCACCTCCAAGTTGGACAAAGAGGAAAGACAAGGAAAAGCTTGGAGAAAGAGGTGAAATTTCCACCAACACGCGTGAAGTTTGTCAACAAGGATATGAAGGAAGCTCGAGAAAAGTTACTCAAATTCGAAGAAGCTATACTTGAACTTTTTCAAAGCCATGAGTGACACTCTCAACATCATAGTGGACTTATTGAAGGAGTAAACTCAACGTTCCTTCACACATGGAGAATAAGAGTCCTCGAGGATGTCTAGCCAAAGACAATAAATGAAGGCGCTACTTGGGAGGCAACCCAAGAAACTAACATCTATCCTTTTCTTTTTAATTTTCTTTTTATTAGTTTTAGATCATTTTGCATTTTCATGTTTTGAATTTTCTTTGTAGATTCAAATTGAGGAGCATTACAAGTAAATGGAGACAAGTGGAGGAAGCACACATGAAGATAGCAAATGGAGCATATGCTTGCAAAAAATAGAGAAGCTTTCTAACTCCCATTTAATTTCATATGCTTTGATTGTTGATTGATGCATATTGAGATTAATTGTTTACTCCTTGAATTGAATTGTTTTTCATGTGTATCATTGTATATATTATCCCATGCATATCATACATATGGAATCTTAAGTGATAAGAGCCCAAGGTACCTCTTTGATGGTTATCAAGTGGAATTTTTGGTTTGAGATAAGTGTTCTTGGATTGAAAAATTTTTGGGAATTTTTGCACAAGTTTGGATGATAGTAGGAGTTGAAGTTGGAAGTAAGTTTGGAAGCAAAAATGCAAGGGGAAGCACAAAGGAGCCAAAACCCGATTCCAGATGGGCCCCTAGGCAGATTGCCTGTGCACCCACCTCGGAAGCCACAGCCCCCAGCTGCCTTGCACCAAGCCAGCACCAGCACTAGAGTCCGACTCTAACTGGGCGCCTAGGCAGTTTGTCTGAACCCCCAGCTAGAAAGCCTGAGCACCCAGATGCCGGACACTGAGCTAGGACAGTGCCGACCATCCAACATCCAAATTCTCACACTATAAATATCACCCATCTCCAACCCAAAACCCATTTCATTTTTCTTCTATTACCTTTATTCCTAAATTCACTCACGCCAGCAGCCAGCGTCGACACTTCCATTTCACTTCCTCTTGAAGCTACTTCAATACTTTCCAGATTTGGCGACAGTTCGGGAAAGCCATGTCATTTACCTGTGGAGATCGAGCACAAAGCATGGCGGGCAATAAAGCAATGCAATCTCAACTTTGACAAAGCTAAAATTCAAAGGATGCTTCAATTACAAGAACTTGAAGAAATAAGGAATGAAACATATGATAATTCAATAATTTACAAGGAAAAGACCAAGGCCATACATGACAAATGAATATTGCGAAGATCGTTTCATGAAGGACAAAAGGTTTTGCTTTTCAACAGTCGATCAAAGAAGTTCCCTGGAAAATTGAAATCAAGATGGTCTAGAACTTTTGAAGTTATACATGCATATCCCAATGGAGCTGTAAAGATTTATTGCCCAAAAGCCAACGAGCAATTCAAAGTCAATGGACAGAGACTCAAGCCTTTCTTCGAGCCAATGCCAACACTTTCAATTGAAGAAATTGAGTTGGAAGAACCAATTTATCTTCCAACTTGAAATCAAAAGGGACTCGAGCTAATGACTTTAAACAAGCACTTGTTGGGAGGCAACCCAATTTTAATTTCCAATTCTTAATTTTTAAATTTTTAGATTTCTAACTTAATTTTATTTTGTTCATAGGTCTTATGAATTTTTATTCATTAAATTTAATAAATATCATACCTGAAATTTTTTTTTGGAAGCAAGGAACCATGATCGGTCATGCTCGGCTCATGCCGCATCATGGCCTGGGCATGACCGAGCCATGCCGCGCCACAGCTAGGCCAGAGCGCGACATGGCCAGGCCATGCCGAGCTACTGCCAGGCCGCTTCGCACCATGACTAGGCAACAACTTGGGCATGACCAGGCCATGCCGCGCACCAGCCAGGCCAGCGCGCGGCCCTCACCAGGCCAATGCCGAGCATAGCCCGGCCAATCACCAAGCCATGCCGCACCATCTCATGTCCAACCCGCACCATCTCCCCTCTTGCAATCCAAACTCCTATTTTGACTAGGTCTTGATTTCCTAATTGCTTTCAATATAGCAATTCCTTTTCCAATTAGGCAAATAATTCCAAATCAAGGTATGTCTCTAACTTTTTACTCTAACTAAATACCTCTTAGGAATAGGACTTGATCACTATATAAAGGCACCTATATCCCTCCTCTTTATTCATCAAAATCGCATAAAGCAATAGTTGGAGAGAAAATTTTTGATAGAAGCAATTTTGGGAGGAAGAAATCGATAACTACCATCGATTAGAAGAGCAAGATCGATAAGAAGCAAATACCTAGAGCAAATTTTGCGATACCAACCCTAGGAGAAGTAAAATTTTCGACATAAAGCTAGCAAATTTGAAGAAGATTTCGATACCCCCTCCAAGCTTTTGAAGATGTCGACAATGCCAAGCTCAACCATGGATTTTGAAGTTCAATTCAAGAATCTTAAGAGGCAAATTCATGAGTTAGGAAATAATCTTCATGAAGGAAAATTCTTTGGATTTTTCTCTCGTCAAGATTGTCAAGAACTCTTGAATATGCTTGCCTCACTTTCTCCATAATATGTTGCTACCAAGCCCGGATTCAAAGCAAGGGTAATTTTTCAATTTCTTTGGGAAAGTTGAAAAATCACATGAAGAATCCATGAGAGCCCAAGCAAGAGCTAATGCCGCTAAGATGAAGGAAAATTTTCATGGGAATCGATTCCACCCCTATGGAAATTGATTTTCCTACTCTCAAGGGCCACCAAGAATTTTCAATGATAGGATGATACCTCAAGTTGCACCATGGAGCAAGCCTTTTCCCATGCCTAGAATTGATGGCTACCATACAAAGCCCTATAGGCCTCCCATGCGATGCAATCCTTACCCTCAAGGCTTCCATGTTCCTCATCCTAATCATGCTTCTTCATCCAATCGACCAAGGTCACCAATTATTGCTACTTTAGGATCGATCATCACCATCAATTGGACCAAGGGATCCGTTGCAAGAAGAAGAAAATAAGGCTATCATTTTGCTTGCTTATAAACAAGATTCAAGTGCTGCTTCTAGTGATTATTTTGAGGAAGAGGATGAGGAGGTTAATCAAGAAAAGGAGAATAAGGAAGAAGTACATCCTTACCTTCTTCAATTCAAGAATATATGTGATCAAGTAACTAGCTTAAGAGAGTCTTTTAATGGAATAATTGAGAATTTGGATGATCTCTACAATTTATTGGAGAAGGCTATCCATAAACCAATTTAGATTTAGGGTTTAGGTTTAGTTATCTAGTTTATGATTTATCTTTATTTTTCCTTTAATTTATGTCTTTAATTTTCAAGTTTCATTAATAAACTATCTAGTTTTCTTTTCCTATCACTTTAATTTTATTGTCTTTATGTTTGAGTATATCTTCAGCAAGCTATCCAAGTATGTTTTCTTGAACTTTATCTTTTTATTTTTGGTCAGCTACCTTTGCATGAATTGATTTCTTAATTGCTTTTACATTGAGGACAATGTGAATTTTAAGTGTGGGGGGGTGAATACTTGATAGGGGTGAATGCTTGATAATTGAGTCATATGTTAGTTGTTGTTTGCATTAGATTTTAGGATTTGATTGTTTTTGGATTCATCTTTTATTCCCTTAATTTTTTGAAAAAAAATTTCGAAAAAAATTGATTTTTGATAAAAAAAAATTTGAAAATTTTCAAACTTTTTGATCTTTCATACATATATTGAGTGATTAATTTGATTATGATTGATGAATGCTTAGAATTTTAAGAATGCTTTATTCATTGATTGATTTTTAGCATGTTGTTTGATTTCTTAGAATTAGGTATAATTGAAGTTTGTTATATGATCTTATTTATTCATTGCTTCTATGATTATCTATTTCTAGAACTTGTGTTGAATCTTGATTGAAATTATGACTAAGAAAGTATGTCATGGATATGTCAAGAATAAGTGTGGGGGACTACTTATATAAAGGGTAGTTAAAACAAGTTTTTCATAAAAAGAAGTGTTTTCATGAAAGAGGAGAAGAGGTACTTCTGAATAAACCTTTCCATAGTTGTCACTCTTTTAAACAAAAGGCGTTAGTAACCTTGAAAGAGGATTAGAGGCATTGAATTGAGGAAGTATTGTCCCTCTGAAAAATAATAAATAGAGGGAGTCCCTCTAGAGTGCTAGTAGCCTCAAAATAAAAAATAAAGGGAGTTAGTAACCTATAAATCATGAACACTTCAGAGGTTAGTAACCTCAATTTTCTAAAACACAATTACCCTTGAAAATTTATTATAACCCACGATGACCCTTGACTTGTATTCATGACATTACAATATTTTGAGTAATGGTGAGAAAGAGGAAAACATGAGTCTATAGTAAGAAGTAGTTATAGGATGTGAAGACTGGTAAGTGATTAAAGCTACTTTGATTATGGCTACTTAAGAATGATGATACTTGCTATTTTTTTATCTTTAGAATTGAGTATATATATATATATATATATACTATACTATACTAAATATTATTTGAAACACCCAATGAAATTACTAAAGGCTCCAAATCAGGATTAATGAGGAGCCAGCATTTTGTCCTTTTTTGTCTTTTCTCACTTGGTAAATTATAGAAAAGTCCAAACTAGATTTTTATCTTTCCTTTACATATTTGGTCATTTTGGTAATTGCATGTCCTTTGGAACCATTTTGGGAAGTCATTAGTGTAGACGTATTTATTGTGGGGAGAATTCCTCTTTAGTGTATTGAAAAGCTAAATAATCCATGATTGGTGATATCGAGAAAATTAATCATCATCTATACTAACTATTTTTTTAAATTTAATAGAACTTTGCATTAACTATATAAAGAAGTGGAATTAATAGTTACTTAGTTCAAGTTCATTTAGAATGGCTTAAGATATACAATTATTTTCTCCAATTGGCATAGGCTTTAATTTTTGTGATACTAGATAAAACATAGGTTAATCATTTAGGTATTGTATGTTTTTAAACAGTAGACATTATATAAGCAAGCTTTACAATTTAGATGATATAATATGTTTCAAGCAAATCCAGTTTTCCATTTATAGATTAATAGTTGCTATTTAGAAATATAATAAATTTTAGATCATGTTGTAACTTTGAAACATTTTTTCAACATCGAGTGATTACATTCTATAGAAGTAATTCTTAAACAATCCAAATTTTTTAACGTTCGACGCGCCAGCGCAAACCAAACCACTTGTTGTTATTATTCTTTGCTATTTTAATTTCATGATTGAATTGATTTTTGATAAAGGTATGAATTCAAATTGATATTTTTCGAAAAAATTGGTTTTTATTGACTTACACATTGATTTGCTAAGGAACTAGCAAAGTTCAAGTGTGGGGGAAAATATGATCGAGCCAAAAACAACCCTATTTTTATAGCTATTTTATTATGTTTTTGGATGAATTTATACTCTAATATATCTTACTTTGTTAATATTTGTGTTTTGAGTCTTTAAGTGATATAAAAGTGGAAACTTACTAATTTTCACTACTTTTGGAGCAATTTTGATGACTTTTTACACAGATATAAGCAAAGTAATGTTGAGTGAAGATTTGAAGATTCGAAGTTCGTGATTGAATATTAATTGAAGATAATTCCAAGAATTGAAGATCATTGAAGAATTATTTTAAGGAGCAAGAATTAAGGATCGAGTTTAAATCGCGAAGGACTGAAGACAAGCTATGGAGAAGATCTTGAAGCCATGGAATTTTGGATATTTAATATGGATCAATACTCAGCCCATATAACTCAGCCCATATAAGCCCATAACTGGAATTAAAAATCCAATTAATACCGCACAACCCAAAGAAAATATCCAATTCCTGCATACTAGTCCTAATTGGATTAGGATTCAGCGCAGTCTTGGTAAAAAGGCCATAACTTTCTGCTTAGACCTCCAAATAAGGCCGGTGAGTAAGCGTTGGAAAGCTAACTCCGAGGTCTACAACTTGGCTTTGAAGCCTGAAGCCTAGTTCTGCCATCTTCAAGCCCGACATTGCTGTTGAAGTTATTGTGCGATTCCAAAATTAGCTAGATTAGATTTTGAAGGACCAATTCAGATCTAATTATATGTAGCAATTGGAAGAGAAGGACCAATTTCTTCCAAGGGATTTAAGAACCAATGGGTGATTTATTGCTTGTTGTGCTTGTTCATGAATTACTAGATCTTAATGCTTTGTTCTTATCAATTTTGAGACTTGACCAAGGTAATTAATTGTTAAGAATAAAAGGGATAATTTAAGTTGGACCAAGGTAATTTTATCTAATTAAGGTAATTTAGGATTTAATTCCAAACAAGCTATCCATTGTTTTCATTATTTTTAGATATCAATGATCCATCTTATTCTTGTCAAGAGTGATATTAATTCTATGTTGGAGGGTTTTCTTAATTATTTTCTAAATCTTATATACTGCTTTTTAACTAATTGTTTTCTTTAATTTTCTTGATTGCTTTCTTAGTTAATTTTAATTGCTTGTTTGATTTGATTGAATTATACTTTAAAAATTCTCTTTATTTTTTTTTGATTGTTTTAAGAAAAAGAATAATAACATATCTCTCTGTGGGTTCGACCCCCACTTGCCCTAGCTATTCTTAGTTAGTAATTGTTGGGATTATTTTTATGATTTGCTAACGACCGATCAGAAACCATGGGGGATTTACCAAGCTTGGCCGGCCACCATGATTCAAGCAACCTCTTAATACATGGGCTTTCATAATCAAATAGTGACCACCATAGTTGGAGTTACCGCCACAATGGTATCCTTCAAGAGGAATAAGGACACTTTTTGGAGGCTTTGATGGAGATTTAGGAAGCCATGAATAGTTTTTATGTGGTAAAGAGTTAGTTGGGAGAAACTTGAAGAAATGTCTCTTTTGGTTTTGGGGAAGAAGATGATGAATAGTGAATCCCCTTTTTGGAGCTAAAATGGGATTTAAATAGCCATTGTTTATGGGCTATTTAATCATTTGTAAATAATGGGCTTCTAATGAATAGTGGGCTTTTAATGAGTAATAGGATTTTGATGAAGTAATGCCCTTTAAGAAATAAATAGGCTTTGTAGTAAATAATGGGTATTAATAGTGGGACCCATTAAGTAAGAAATAATGACTTTGAATATTTTGTATTTGATTTGGGCTGAGTGTTTGTAATTTTGGGCTAAGAAAAGGTTGAGGCTTTGTGTAAAAATATGGGCTTTGTAGAACTTTTTGGACCCATCACAAATTGGCCCCTAACACACACATAAAAATACCAAAAAGTATAGGAAAATGATCATAAAAATAAGGTTCATTTTGGCTCGATCAGGGATGATCCAAGGCCCACAAAAGCCCACCAAGCATATCCAAGGTTGGGTCATCTATCCTCTCATATTTATATCTCTTATATCCTTAAGGGCATTTCTCTCTCTCCAAAGTCCCCAAGCACATATATAACACAGAGGCAACTCTCTTTCTGAAGTCCTCAATCACATTTATAACACAGAAGCATCTATGTCAAAGTCCCCAAACACAATTCTAACACAGGGGCAATCCTTCCTAAAAGTCCTCAAACACATTTAAAACACAGAAGCATCCATATCAAAGTCCCTAAGCACAATTATAACACAGGGGCATCACTCTCTCAAAGTCCTCAAGCACATTTATAACACCTAGGGATCTATATCTAAGTCCCTAAACACATGTAACACAAGGCCAATTTTCTCTACATGGTAAAGGTCCATAACATATGTAACACATTGGACCTTGCCATCCAATTACTCACTTATACAAAGCAATGGCCCATATATATATAACATTGGGCCTTGCTATTTCACTAATCTTTTCTTTAGGCCCAAAAAGCACAAAACGTTGGGGCCTTGCCACCTCACCAACCAGCCAAAGGCATGAAGACAAAAAGCACAAAATCTCAGTCTCCTGCTGCAGCATGTCAGACCTTCCTACTGCGGAAAACATCTAAGGGAAAATTTTCACTTAATTCATACTCCTTTATATTTATCTACTTATGGCAGGAGATTAGTGCTAATTAATCTTCATCACAAGACTAATCGTGGACCAAGCCCAAGATGGGAAACAAATTGGGAGTTGTGGCTTGGAGGTAAAAGAGGAAGGAATCTTCCTTGATTACCATTCTTGGAGGGAGCAGCCATGCTTGGTGGCTAGTCTTTAACACAAAAAGGGTAATCAAGGGCTGCAGAAAGTGGAATCCAAAAGGCTAGTTTGATTTGTGGGAATCTTACTCTTGATGAGGAAAACGAGGTGCCGATAGCGATATCTGCTTGAAGGCCAACGGAACTAATTTTAAGAGAAGGAATGTCATGCCCCGACCTGGAAGTCGAGCACAGATAACCGCCATGTCACCTCGAAACATGTGCCGGCAGGTCACGCATTCTAAAACAACACGAAGCGTCAATATCATATCAAAAATTAAGAAAATACATGAATTAAGTATAGTTTTCAAATCAGAGTAAATGCGGATTCGTCAAAACTGACAATAGCAATAAAAATATTCCATCAATCGAAAACAAAGTAAAATCCAAATAATAAGTCAATAGACAAGAAACAAAACATGATGTTGACAATGAACAGAGACAATGCCAGTGGGACCCGTCATGTAGTGAGAAGTACCTCTGAGAGCAGTGAATACAGCCTACGCCACCGACTCGATGGCCAAAGGAAACGCAGAGTCCTAACTACCCTGAAATCACAACAAGAATTTGAGGGATGAGTACACGAATGTACTCCCGTGAGTGAGCCACCCTCAAAAGAGGATCCGATAGGGTAGGGTGCACTCACAACCAAAACAGTTTATAAAACAACAATTATAAAATCCAGATCGTCAATCAAAAACGAGTACATAAAATCATTTATCGTTTCATGAAACAAATGGGCTGCCATTAAAACCTATCCAAAGTGACCTTGGCCCGAGTCAACCTCTTGAACCGTCAGGAGAATTTTCATCATCATCAAATAATTAGTAAAAATACAATTTGGTAGGTTTAGTGTAACCTAATTGGGTTTAGTGCAATTTGTCGTTAATTAGGTTTAGTGTAACCCTAGCCAAGCATCGGGTAACATTAGGCCTAATAATTTGGTAGCTGGCTAATCACACCATAAAAAAGATTAGTGGTGACTCCGTAGATAGAAACAGTAGTTTCCCCTTCCTTAAAGTCGTTAAACGACAGCGTTCGGACCCCGGACCCGCACGGTTGCGACAGCTTGGCGACTCCACTAGGGTTTACATAATTGGTTGTTTGTTTGTTTAATTCATGTTTTCATGCTTTTGTTTATATATGTATATTATGTCTAATCTTTTATCTGCTTTGCTTCTCTTGGGGGTAGTTTAGTAATTGGGCATGGTTGGTAAAGGTTTGTATGTTCCTTCACACGTGCACTAAGTAACTCGCATTTGCATTAGATGAGCTTACACCGGAGGTCTAACCCTTTCAGGAGGAGGCAAAGTAGCTAGCCCTCGTGTGACGATAGTCACCGTGCGGGTTTTTAGTGAAACACCTCCACTCAGACTGAACCCTTTCCAGTGAGCCTATAATGGGTGAGGATTGGGGGCCTTACTAGCTTAGAGTGAGCGTCAATAAGGACAGTTTGGGAACCTTTAGAACCAAGAGGCCTTACCCAACATGTAGTTACCTCAAAATATATTGCCTAGTTAGAGCCAAACCCCGTGAGGATAAACAGAGGTACACAAAAAGGAACATTTTTTACCTTTGCTATCTCATTTTGCAAATTGGATCGTAGAGTGAGCAATTGCATTGCTCACAATAAGTGGACAAACCTGCCCCAAGGCAACATTTTCCGAGGTTTTCATGAAAAGTGTTTTTACGAAGCAAGCGGGGCACTTTCTTTTCCAAGCTTTTCTTTAATTATCGACTCGCATTTCTTTTATACTCTTAAGTATCACTAACACTTTTTCTTATTTTCCTTTCATCTCATCTCGACATTATGCATTCTCATGCATTTTTTAGCATTTGCCAGATTCAATCGAGATATAAGATGCTCGATTAAGTCCTAAGATTGAAACTTCTTTTTAAAGCTTAACCAAGTATCTTTTATTCACATTGTCCTATGGAAAATGTCTAGGCATTTCATCTATGTACATATTCCATTTCATTCAAATATAATAACGTAATCAGTCATGTTTAATTTGAGAATTTGTCATGACATCATTTGCAATAATTGGAAATTTAATTGCATTAATAAAGGGGTTTTCTAATTTATGGTTCCGTTCTAAAGGTTTTAAGATAGATGTCCACAACACCGATATTTCACGCGATCAAAGGCAAGAGCAATGGCAGGACAGACTAGTGAAGAAGTTGAGGAACTGAAGTGTGATAAAGATGAGATGAAAGAACAGTTGAAACAGATGATGGAAATGTTGAACAAACTGACTGGAGCTTTAGATGCTACACCGAAAGAAGGAACATCGAATTAGAAAGCAGATGATTCTGGTGCAAAGGCTGATATGAACATGGGGAGCAGCTCTAAGGTCAACGGCAAGGCACCTGCTGATTTGGTTAACAATACGCTATCGGGGTACGTCTATACTCATACGGCACCACTTTATGCTTATCCTGGAACTTCTAGAGATGGTACTTATATCTCGTATGTCCCTGTTGAGAATCTAGTGCATTATGACCCCAAGACACTCATGGCTTAGCAAGGCATGCTGACAGGGGTTACTAAGAAAAAGGAAGATCCAATTGAGGAGAACAAGCGTAAGCTGAGTTTGATGGAGGAAAGGCTTCGTGGGTTAGAAAAATCTAACGGTTATTATAGCCTTGTTGATACTTCGGAACTTTCTCTAGTGGATGATCTAGTAATACCACCAAAGTTCAAGATCCCGGAATTTGAGAAGTTTGATGGAACTAAGGATTTTCCTAACAACCATTTGAGGAGCTACACTAGGAAAATGGGTCCCTATGCGAAGAATGATAAGCTTATGATTCACTGTTTTCAGGATAGCCTGGCGGGGACAGCTTCCATATGGTATAATCAGCTTGATAGGCATCATATTCGTTCCTGGGATGATCTTGCAAGGCCTTTGTCGATCAATACAGGTATTTAGTTGGGCTGGCCCCAACCAGAGAGACCTTGAAAGCAATGGAAAGGAAGCCTACTGAAAGTTATGCAGAATTCGCTCAGCGATGGACGGATAAGGCAGCCCAAGTTAAGCCATCAATAGAAGAATCAGAGATTTCAGGTCTTTTCATCGACACCCAGAAGTCCATATTCTATGAAAAATTGTTCAACATGGCAAGTGAACCTTTTGCAAAAATCATGGTGATAGGACAAAAATTGGACAATAGCATCAAATCAAGGAGGATTACTGTTGTGGATGAATTTAAGAAAGGACAGGTCGTGAAAAAGAAGGAAGAAGTCAGTTTTGTTAACCATGAGCCCTATAAGTCTTATTATCCACCTCCAGCATACAATTACTCTCAGTATAGCCAGGGCGCAACTAAGTACTATCGCCCACCCATACTGGTCCAACCTTCCTACCATGCTTACTATTTACCACCTCAAGTTTATCCTTACAATTATCAGCACTCAGGAGACATCAATGCAGTTGGAGGGGCACCCTTTCGTCCAAGATCATCTAATCTTCCTCCAAGTCCCACACATCCAGTACAACAGAGAGCTCCAGCTTACTTTCCAGGGAATACAGGTCTGGTAAAGAACAAAGTCCCCATCAACCCAATTCCATACACTTACACTGACTTGCTACCTCAATTACTCCAGCAAAACTTACTACAAAGGTTGCCTTATGCTAATCCCCTACAACCTCCACTACCAGCATGGTATGATGCTAAACCCCATTGCGATTATCACTCTGGGTCCGAGAGGCACACAATAGAAAATTGTTGGAGGTTGAAGTATGCTGTACAAGAATTAGTAAAGTTTGGAAAGCTAAGTTTTGGCAATGTTGCCCAAGTTAATCCTCTGTCGGATCATGGAAAAACCCAAGCAAATATGGTTAGAACTGGAGAGATCATCAAACGGAAGGTTTCTGAGATAACCACTCCTCTTAGCACAGTTTTTAAGGCTCTAGTAAAAGCGGAAATGATTGAAACAAGGGAGTTTGGAGATGGAAAGCTGGAGGAAGTATGTCCATATCATGGTACAGTACACCGGGTCTGTGACTGCCCAAAATTCAAAAGAAAAGTATGGATGAGTGACAAATTGAGTTCTATGTGGAGAAGCCAGCCTGAAGAGTGAGTATGACAACCAAGGAACAGTCTCAGCTTTTTGTTCCGATCCCATCAATGAAGAAGCAAGCTATCCAAAGATCATCCACTAAAGTACCAACACCAGTACAAAAAAAAGGTCAGTGGCATCCGTGGTTGTGTCATCCCCACAATCACTCTCTTATACGGATGACCACCAAGTATCAAAGAAATATGAGCATAATATTTCCACAATATCTGGGAGGATAGTTCGACCATTGTGACAGGTGACGGGAAAATGGATTTGCAAGGATGTGATGGAGTTGTGAAGAAGATGAATGAGGAAGCACAGGGACCAGATACCAGGGCTATGGTTGAGAACTTGCCAGAAGAAGATGAACGCCTTGGATTAGCCGGTTGGTTCCAAGGGCTGTGTCAGATAGTTGAATGAAGCATGAATACAATTTTACCTTAGTAGTATGGAGATGTAATTGCTTTTATCCTGGCACTTATGCCTAAGAGTGCTGGTGAATAGTTCTATGTTGGCCTTTCTTTTACATGCATTCTGTCCTACATGTTTTCCTTTTATCATGAGTAATGAAATAAAGTGCATTTCAGAAGTTTAAACAAGTTCTCATTCTCTCTTCATTCATCTATTCTATTTATTATTTGATATTTATTCTGCTTTTAGTATATGTATATGTTCTACTATTCAGGCCGACTGCCAATGAATGCAAAGACACTCGAGACTAGCCAGGGTTCGATGATGAAAAATGCTAATAAACCCGACCATGAAGACACTGAGGATTAGGCACTACCCTCAAACCTTTTGAGATTAGAACAGATTCATTCAACAAGGGATCCAGAAAGATGGTAAACATCGGACGCAAAGGAAGCTACAAGTGTCAAATTCAAAGTGCACGTCGTCCTAGCCAGGGGGCAAGATTCTCTTTCAATAATAGTTCCCATCCAAAAAAAAAAGGTAATAATAAAATAAAACAGAGGGGAAAATAACACTTGGGGTCTCCAAATGAGTCCAACAAAATGATTTTCAAAAGAGTCACATGCTTTCAAAAGATTTTTCAAAAAGGTGATTTCTCAAAAATAGTTTCAAAGAGTTGTTTTCACGAGTGATGCTCTTCAATGAAGATGTCCAATCTTGAAATGATAAATGGCTTTCTTTCATATTCCCTTCACTTGTAGAAAATATCCTTTGTTGTCCACGTTGAGCCTAATAAGTCTTTTTCAAATAAACCCTAATCGAGGATCACCCTCCACACTGGGGGGCAAAGGTGAAGAAGGATTGGCCTCAAAAGAAAGGGTTTGCACTTAATATTGAATGGGGAATCCCAATAATAATGTTCACAAAGAGGCATTGAGTCCACTCCATCAAGAAATTCAAATCAAAAGTCAATAAAAGTTAAAGGTGAAAATTGAAAAAAAAAAGAAAAAGAGAAAGTATAAGATTGAGCAAAGGACAATTGGTATTTGGCATGATAGAATCCTTCACATGACAAAAAATGATCCTTGATTCAAATACCCTTAAATGCATTTTTGGCCTTTATATCCTTTCTTTGGCAACCCAGACCCTATCAAACATTACGTGCCCAATAAAAGTCCATCTTTGATCAAGTGAGGGTATTCGAGAAGAGACTTTTCCTCAACAAAAATAACAGTCCCTTTTGCAAAATGTTTTGGCTCAAAACTTTTAAAAGGGGTTTTCGAGTGAATTTGGAGTCTTCAAGTGCCAAAAAAACATGATGAAGAAAAGAAGCTCCAGGGTGAAAATCCGAAAGGGCAGTCTAGAGCAAGGATGGGAATTCTAGGAGCCACCCCAAAGCTTCGATAAGGAAACGAAATGAAGGAAATATGATAAAGAAAGGATTGAAAAGAAGATCGAGGTAAATAGATAAGGTCAGATTGAAAGCCTGCAAAGAACAATTCAAAGTGGAAAAGCACAAACAATGGAGAACATACTTCAAGAACATCTCTTAAGGTCGAAAGGGTGAGGGTCTGCTGCAGACTAATTCGGGAATAGCAACACCGAAACTTGTTTTTAAGAATTCTTTGGCATGTCACCAAATCGTCATCAGAGTATTCATCGTCATGAGGCACTATCTTTCTTATATAAATATTTTTTTTTTCTTTCCTTCTTTTTTTGTGTATATATCATCTATATATATTTCTCAGTCATGATGACTTCTAAATACTTGCACTTCATTTCATCACTGATTATAAAGGGCGAACATGTATGGAACTATTCACAAAACATTCAAATTGGGGATAGGAAGAGGCAAACTGTCACGTGGGGCAAAAGAATCAAAAATCAAAGTAGATGCCAATCAGAAGGGGAATTGGTACATAAAGCAGGAGAGTAGGGGCAAACTGAGGCAAGATAGGAAGAAAAAGAGGCGAAGTAAAGCCTACAAAAAGCAGATATCTAATTTGACAAGCAGCAATTCGGAGGAATATCAAGTGCTTACTTAAGGGATTGGACGGAATGCATTGGGAACCATGTGGAACCATGAACCAATGAGCAAGAGAACTTCAAAATATGTCATTCATCATGCATTATCATGCATTTTGCATTGCATCATGAGGTATTTTTAACTTGCATTAAAGCATTTTTGAACAGATGCCATCAGGGATTTCCATAGAGAGGTTCAGCAATCAAAGCTCTTCATCAAAACAAGGATTTTGAATGATCTTTAGACGGCCCGAGGCAGGTCTTCTAGAAGATTTAAGTTGATATTTAGATGACTCGAGGCATGTCTTCCAATTAATTTTCAGAAAATTTGAGCTAATCTTGTTCAATTAGCTTCAATTCTTCAATCCTTCAATGCTTCAATTTACTTCATTGATCCAGAGTGGCCTTTCTTCAATTCTTCAATTACTCAATATTTCAATTCTTCAAATTCAATTCTTCAACGCTTCAAATTCAATTCTTCAATGCTTCAATTTCAATATTCCAATGTTTCAATTTCAATTCTTCAAATTCAATCCTTCAATGTTTCAATTTCAATTTCAATTCTCCAAGGTCAATCCTTCAATGTTTCAATTTCAATATGTCAATTCTTCAATACTTCAATTTAAATTCTTCAATGCTTTGATTTCCATATTCAATGTTTCAATTTCAATTCTTCAATTCTTCAAATTCAATTCTTCAATATTTCAATGCTTCAATTTCAATTCTACAAATTCAATTCTTCAATGTTTCAATTTCAATATTTCAATTCTTAAATTTCAATTCTCCAAATTCAATCCTTCAATGTTTCAATTTCAATATGCCAATGCTTCAATTTCAATTCTTCAATGATTCAATTTCAGTATTTCAATGCTTCAATTCTTCAATTCTTCAATTTTGATTCTTCAAATTCAATTCTTAAACTCTTCAATTTTGATTCTTCAAATTCAATTCTTCAATGTTTCAATTTCAATATTTCAATGCTTCAATTTCAATTTCTCAAATTCAATTCTTCAATGTTTCAATTTCAATATTTCAATGCTTCAATTTCAATTATTCAAATTCAATTCTTCAATGTTTCAATTTCAATATTTCAATGCTTCAATTTCAATTCCTCAAATTCAATCCTTTAATGTTACAATTTCAATATGTCAATACTTCAATTTCAATTCTTCAATGATTCAATTTCAGTATTTTAATGCTTCAATTTCAACGCTTCAATTTCAATTCTTCAAATTCAAAGTGTCAACGCTTCAATTTCAATTCTTCAAATTCAAAATGTCAATGCTTCAAATTCGATTCTTCAATGCTTCAAATTCAATTCTTTAATGCTTCAAGTTCCATTCTTCAATGCTTCAAATTCAATTCTTTAATGCTTCAATTTCAATTCTTCAAAGCTTCAATTTACTTCAATGATCCAGGGTGGTCTTTCTTCAATTCTTCAATTATGTATTGCTTCAATTCTTCAACTCTCCCATGCTTCAATTTATTTTTGATTGATTCAAGGAGGTCTTTCCTCAAATGTTCAAACTACTCGTCTTCTGAAAGTTCTTAAAGCTTGCTAAAACGGGTGTCTACGTCTTTGCGCACTTCCCAACTTTCAGAAAGTATACAGACTACTTTGCTGAATACTTCCCGACAGTTGGAAAGCTCGCAAAGAGGGGCAACTGTAGACACCCGATTTAGGATTCATAATAAATTATTTTCCTTCCAATAAATTTAAATTTAGCATATAGGTTTAGGCGCTAATTGTTTTCAGATTTGGGCTTTAGTTGTTTGTTATAACTTGGGCCTCGTTAGTATGTTTGGACTTATATATATTTTGGGCTTAGGCTTTTGGTGTACTTGGGCTTTAGCTTAATAGCTTTAATTTGGGTCATGTTTGTTTATCAATAGGGCTCTATTCATGATATGAGTTTATATAGTTTGGGTTTGAGGTCTTATTTGGAGTTTAACTTTAAATTAATTAGATTTAGCTTTTTGAAAAATTCAATAGGCTTCATATGCATCATGTTTACATTTTGCTTCTTTATATATTAATTATGCCATGTCATGAGAGATTAATAATTTGGATCCAATGATGGAACGATAATTGGGACTTAGACAATCTTTGTCGGCCTCAATTCATCCTTTTTAGGCTTGGAATTTCCGGATGGGGGTTTTAGCCAGTATGAGTGGCGGGTGCCCGGAAGGAATTCCTCGTATAATTATTCGGTAAAAAATTGCATTTAACCGGAAAACATGCATCACTTGCATTCATGCATCTAGGGTCTAGACTTAGTAAGTTCAATTAATCGTTAAAGAAAATCCAAAAAAGATTAAAGTTGAAAGTGAGGTAGAATAAAACCATTTTCTTCAAAATTAAAAAAAAAAAAGAGTTTGTGTTTGAAAATTGTTCTCTTTTAGTTTTCAAAGAAAATCAAAAAAGGAAAAATTGAGTATTTCAAAATTAAAAAAAAAAAGGTTTTCAAAAATACAAAAAAAAATCAAAACTCAAAAAAAAAAAGAATTTCATCAACTTAGTTTTCAAATTGGGAAAGTTCTCATCCAGTTTTCAAAATTCTCAAATTGGGAAAGTTCCCATAAGTTTTCAAATCATTTAATTTAGGGAAAGTTCCCATTATTTTTCGGTTTTAGTTTTCAAAATGGGAAGGTTCCCATAAAAAACATTTTTCAAATTGAGTCGTTTTAATGGTAAGTTTTAAATAAAATCCCCTCATGAGGAGCCCAAAAAGAGAACAAACAATAAACGGGTTCAATTCCCAACAACCCTGTTTCAAAATTCAAAATCCATTTTTTGCTTGTTTATTTTCTTTCAAGGATTAATAAAATTTCTTAATGACATGAAAATACTTAAAAATAGAAACAACCAATAATAGAAACCCACAGTTAAGTTTAGACTAGTTAGTGTCGTGTTTTTGACAGGCGTCGTGGGGATGCTAATCCTTCCCCACGTGTACCCGACTCTCGAACCTTAGACTCTGGATAATAAACTAATTAGGTTTAGTGTAAACCCAGCCAAGCATCGGGTAACATTAGGACTAATAATTTGGTAGGTGGCTAACCACACCATAAAAAAGATTATTGGCGACTCCGTAGATAGAAACAGTAGTTTCCCCTTCCTTAAAGTCGTTAAAAGACAGAGTTCGGACCCCCGACCCGCATGTTGCCACACCTAGACCAAACCCTTTCATGATCTCGTAAAATCGTTGGAGACGTGAAACAAGCACAAGGCTTTTATGAAATCGAGTCAGAATTACTCATGACAAGAATTCATGAAATCTTAGATTTCTTATTCAACTATATCCTTTCTCCAATAATCTTCACTAAAAACTTTGCAAGTTTCCATGATCCCTTTATTGGCTAGTACACAGTCAATCCAATTAAGATGTAAATTCTAATCGACTACCAGAATCTAATTCCCAATTTTTGTAACCAGTATCCTTATGCACATTTAGTGATTCGAATACAACATTGATCAAGCTTTCACTTCAATTGAACTTGATTATAACATCTCGTAGAAATACCTTCAAAAACTGTGTAATCGACTATAAAACTTCATATTCGTTATCCAAGTATCGATATATCTCTACTTGTAGTCTTTTGTCACTTTAACCTTTCGTATAACCTTTACTACCTCATTTCACTCATCATTAAATTTAGTTTTAGACATCAACTTCACATCACTTCAACAAAGTAACAAGTTTATTATTTTCCAGTACCTCAATAAGAACCAAATCACACAAACCCAATAGTTGTTTCCACTTCTAGTAGTCAGTATTCACTTGTTGGCATACGAGATTGTCGTAACATGCCTTGTGTTGTATTTCATGCCAAGCTACCAATCACTTTCTCTAGTTCATTGAGTAACTCCATTTGCTTACAATCGTTAATACTCGAAATTTTGTTACAAAGCTTACCATCAAATTTCCAGAATTTAATACAAGTCTGAATTCACACTTGGCCAACATACTCCTACTATATTACCATTAAGTGGGTGTTGAGAGTGATTTAGCGCATTACGAGGAAGTTATCCTAGTTGTAGCGGTGGATGACTTCCGTTGTAATGCGTCCAACACACGCAAACCATTATTTGATGGTAGTACCCACCATGCTTCAACTTAACCTCAATTTTAATCAATCTGTAATTTTTTAATTCAGATGCTTATGACCCTTATAATTCTTATACATCCAACACTTTTCCTCAAATAAGTTTTTATCTTATTAGCAAACACAGGTGTGACTTGCTACAGATCAGGGCAGGTGTTTTTCTCATGCTTCTTCAACGAATAGTACGAAGAGCAACCATTAATTGCTTTATATCAATCCTTATTCCATATAGTACTGACTTGCGCCACAAAAAGCTACACACTCAAGAATTATCGATATATGAGCTCCTTGGAAGCTCGAATAAAACATTAGGCATTATTTCATTCGAAAAGCACTACTTAGTATCCAAATAAATTAATAAAACAACGATCATTATATACATTAAACTTTTCATCAGTACAATTTAATTAATTCCCAAAATCATTTCTATTTTTAACCAAGGTTCGACCAAATTGTTAACTTCGAATGTCCTTCAAGTGTTGGCACAACTCAGTCCTGTGTTGTCTTTTAAACTTTTCTGTATACCCTTTTACCTTTACAATCTTCTTATTCCCATCTATAAAAACTCAACCAAAACACTAGTGTGATAGGTACAATTCAAAACAGACTTCGAATTTTCATGATAGTTTCCAACCATTCCTTTTCTCAAACTAAATTTCCATCTTTGGTGATTCAACCAAAGTTCGTCATGTACCGTTGAAAAACAACCAACGCTGGTCATATTTCAATACTCTTGTGACTTTGTAGACAACCAGAAGTTCTCGCAGAGTTTGGAGAACACTTAGGAGATTTAAGTACTTCCATAATATATACTTCTATAAACAAGAAAGTCAATGGCGACAATCTTGGTCAAAATCAACGAGAGACTTCAGCTCAGCTGGTCAACTCTTTTAATAATTCGAAATATGTGTATCATTTTTTTAAAAAAAAAGCCATCTCCTTCAAGCCACCCAGTTGGTCTTTAACATATGATTATCTAACGTTAAGTCAAACATGAGAAAGACTCGCACTTTTAGTAAAATAGACATTTGATCACTTTCCACAACTGACACTTGTTCTTACCAATTACCATCATAATTGCCTTTAACCAATTCCTAATGACAAACTTCGACCTCCATTCATTGTTACCAACGTTTGAAAAACCTTCAACAGAGGTATTGACCTTAAAATATTTTGCTCAATCATTTCTTCTTTAACTTCTAGCTCAGTTTTATTCTCCAGACACCATTTCACGTTAGAAAATTTGATTAGGTACAACACCGAAAATACTATTAGCGTAAACTGAGAAACTTCGTGATGAATACCTCCAGAATTCCCTCTATTACCAAAAATGACAATTATTTTCACCAATATTAGCTCCTCATTTAACATGAACCTTCTATGTCAGATCATCAAGCTTGAACACTTATTATTTACTTGCAGTATTACTCGTGTCGTAAGCGTTATACGAGATTGATATTACAGTGCAATAAAAAGTCGCTTGCGAAAATGGCATCGAAGGGAAAATTCGTTATTGGGTATGACAAGAGTGGATACGCAATACGTGGAAATGACAAGAGTGAAACGATAAGTTGTGAGTATATTCTTATAAGTAATTGTGTAGAGCAAAAATGGTCCAAAAATTCAGATTCCTCAATTTGTTCCCTTAACAAGGTCGAATCGTGAGGAGAATGTCCTTGTCGACATTGATCACATTTTGGTGGCAAGAATCTCTAAGATGAGCAACGAGTTTAGAATTTTAGACAACGACAACGAAAGAGACACAAGGAATTTAGGATTAAAAATAAAATAATTTAAAGAGACACGAAGTTAGTATTATAAACAAGGAAAACCAAACATTTTGGTTTTTAAAACAAAAGGTAGACTGAAAAGACTGATGGACACCTTAGTGTCCGGAACTCACTACAGGCCCACTGGACTAATGAAATAAGGAAAACAACCAAATGCTCTAATACCAATAAAGTTGTCAAGCCCCGTCCGGGAATCCGAGCACAAACAACTGCCATGTCACCTCGAAACATGTGTCGGCCGGTCACACACTCCAAAGCAACACGAAGCGTCAATATCAGATCAAAAATTAAGAAAAAACATGAATTAAGTATAGTTTTCAAATCAGAGTAAATGCGAATTTGTCAAAACCGACAATAGCAATAAAAATATTCCATCAATCGAAAACAAAGTAAAATCTAAATAATAAGTCAATAGACAAGAAATAAAGGAAATGCCAGTGGGACCCATCATTAGAGCTGTTCAAGGGCCGGGCTACCCGCCCAAGCCCGTAAGCCCGCCCAATATTTTAAAGGGCTTGGACAAGAACTTTAAGCCCGTTGGATGAGCTTGGACAAAAATATCAAGCCCGTTTATTAAATGGGCCGGGCTTGGGTATGAGAGCAAAAGCCCAAGCCCGGCCCGATTAAGAAAATATATTTGTTTTTATTTTTTATTTGTTGATATATAATATATATTAAATATACTTTATACGTACACCGTATGTTAAATAAGAAAAAGATGAATAATATATATAGAAAATCTTATTATCAATGAGAATAGTATGTTATAGGTAGTATATATCATATTTTATATTTACAATTATATTTATATAATTAATTAATATAATTTAATTCTTAAAATAATTATTAAAAAAATATTAAACGAGCTTTTGGACGGGCCTTGGTCAAAATATTTGATAAATGGGCCGGGCTTGGACAAAAGTTTGAGGCCCGTTTTATAAATGGGTCGGGCTTGGGCAACACTAATGCCCTTAATCTCAAGGCTAGGCCCGGCCCGGCCCATGAACAGGTCTACCCGTCATGTAGTGAGAAGTACCTCTAAGAGCAGTGAATATAGCCTACGCCACCGACTCGACCGCCAAAGGAAACGCAGAGTCCTAACTACCCTGAAATCACAACAAGGATTTGAGGGTGAGTACACGAATGTACCCCGTGAGTGAGCCACCCTCAAAAGAGGATCCGAGAGGGTGGGGTGCACTCACAACCAAAACAGTTCATGAATAACAATTATAAAATCCAAATCGTCAATCAAAAACGAGTACATAAAATCATTTACCGTTTCATGAAACAAATGGGCTACCATTAAAACCTATCCAAAGTGACCTTGGCCCGAGTCAACCTTCGGAACCATCAGGAGCATTTTCATCATCATCAAAAAATTAGTAAAAATACAATTTATCTTATTTTTCCAAACAAGCCCGTTCCCCTGACGTTAGCTTGGATCCGGTACAGCGTGGTGGCCGCAGCAAACCCAATTTAGCTCTCCCATGCACACGCCGAACCTATAAATAAATATGGCGTGTCGGGACTGGAGCGACGAACCATTTGGATCCAAACTCGACTCATGGTTCGCCAATCAGGTCTAAGTACTAGCTAGTAAACCACCAAATCAGCCACACGTGCTCCCTGGACTGTGTCCAATCCACGAGTCACCGTGTGCTTACAAACAATTCAAAACCATTTTCAAAGATCGCTCATGTATCCAAAACAATTTATTAAAACATTTTATAAAGCATTTAAATAAAAACAGTAATAAAACATTTTCCTCAACGGGTTCTCCGTTAAAGACAGCCCACTCACAGTTCAGGGGACTCGTACACCCCAATAGTCGATCCACTGTGAGACTAGTTGGTGTCTCGATCAGCATCTTATCCGTCTGATTGAGCACATCCAAAACAAGAAAATCGTTAAAACCAATATCATAATCAAAATCATAAACCAACGCAATAAACCAGGATAATAAACCAAAATAACAAAACAGTCAAATAAAAATGGAACAAAATCACAAGAAGCACATAACCCAGACCCCACAATCTCAGTTAGACGATCTTAGCATGTCTATGTAAGTCTCTTCAAAGTTTTAAGATGTGTTTTGAATTCGTAATACACTTTCTAGAGTTCAATAAATCATTTCTGGCGTTTGAGGGTAAAACTTTCATTTAGTCAACCAGGGGCAAGATGGTAATTTACCATACCAGTGCTCTTACGGTGATCCTCTAGCCTTACATATTCGTTAAGTATGTTTAGATAACCCAATTCTTTTTCTAGGGGAAACGTTGCAATTTTACACATTCAAGGGTAAAATGGTCATTTGGACTTATCGTAGGTTCCACACTGTACATGCGTATTTATTAATATGAGCCACATAGTGGATTCTCTCATTTCTACCCTTAGGGGTACTTTGGTAAATTTGACAACTAAGGGGCATAATGGTAATATTGATAGGTCAAGGGTAGCACAGTAATTTTACCCAAAAAGGGTCTCTACGGTAGCTTTCCAATCCTAACTATACTATCTTAAGGCGCTCTTAGGGGCAAAATAGTAAATTTACCTATCAAGGGTATTTCGGTAACTTTACTCTCTCAAGGTACGGTGATATTCCTTACGTGTCATAGTTGTTGACCCTAGTCAATCGGACTCAAATTCGTAGTTCAACGGAATAAATTAGTGCACTTTTTTTACTAAAGGGCAAAATGGTTATTTTGCTTCTAGGGGTAGAGTAGTCTTTCTATTGCTTTTGTATAATTCTATTACTTTATCTTCTTTATTCCACAATGAAATATAACTGATTTCGAAATCATGGCTTAATAGGATAAATTAGTACACTTTTACTAATTAAGGGTATTATGGTGATTTACCCATTCCAAGGGTGAAACGGGCATTTTATGATCATACATAGATTACGGAGTAAAACAAGAATTATTCGAATTTATTAACACTACCAATGTCATCAAATTTGTTTAATTCCTCTTCTAAGGGCAATTTAGTAATTTAAAAATATGAGGGTCAAATGGTAATTCGAACTCTTCAATTTATTAAAGCTAATTTCATTTTTTTTAATTCCTAAATTTTCATTTATTTTCTTTTTCTCCTCTTTTCTTATTTTTCCATTTCTTTTCCTTTATTCCAAACACATTAAGCTAGGCTCATTCTAATTCCTTTCATTTCCATCTCTCTCTCTTCTTTTTTTTAATGATGTTGGGCCTAGCCAGGCCCAACAGCCAGCCCGCCCCAGAGCTTGGGCCACGCGCCTGGCTGGCCCAAGCACTGGTCTAGGCGCTGGGTCGCTCGCCTAGCTGGTCCAAGCGCTTGGGCCAACCAGCCTCCTCCAGCTTGGTTGGCCCAAGCGGCCTGTTTCCTTTTTTTTTCCTTTTCTTTTTTTCTTCTTCTTCTTCTTATTCCGGTAACCGGAAAAGTCACCGGAATCTGGAAGGCAACCCCAAAAATGATCATTTTAACATATTTACTTAATCAATCTCTTCCCAAATTCACTCCAAAAATTTTAATAATCTTCCCAAAGCATTTCCAACACCATGCCAACTTTAAATCGTCAAAATAACAAGAAATTAATCAAATTCTTCATCAAATTTAAACATAACTTACCCAAATCATAAATTTTCTTCTTCCTCCCAATTCAAGATTCCAAGCTTCACCAATGCCAATTCCCAAATATTAATTATCTCTTAAAACAACAATTTAATCAATTCTTTCAACAAATCTCAACATCAAGGTTCAAAAGTTACTTACCCAAATTGTCTCCATCAATGCTTACAATCTTCCAATAGTTTCACAATGGGTTATTCACCATTTGCTCCTCCAAAACAAAATTCTAAATTAAAATTTGTTTAAACTAACATCTTGAAACACCAATTTCAAATCATAAACTTCCACTTACCTTTAATCATTGGAAAGCCCATAAACTCCAACCAAGTTTCAAGACTTAACCCATGATTGCAAAGCATTACGTGTGTAAAATAATCTTCCATGATTGCATGTTGGGTTTCTTCTTAATTGGATGAAGGAATTGTGGAGAGAGAGGAGTAGAGAAGTTCGGCCATGTTGAAAAAATTATGAGTAAGAGACGTGGAGAAGAGAAAGGAGAGATAATGAATCCTTTTAAATATTTTGCTTGGTAAATTTTTGCTTAACACCTTGTACATTTGAAATCCCTTTCAATTTGGTCCTCTCTTCTCTCTTTCTAAATGCTTAAGTCCCCATTTCAATTTAATCTCAAAACTTTTCTATATAAATTAATTTGAATCACACTTCCTTTACCTCTCCAATTCTAAAAAATAAATCTTCAACATCATAAATATTTTAATGGTATTACAATTCTACCCACCTTACAAAAAAAATTCGTCCGTGAAATTTAAACGAGTCCATAACTCAATCATCAAATTGATATGAACATTGTCTTTGTAATACCTCTTCTAGTTGAGATGGTATTTAGTTTAACTTCATTCTTCTACAAACAACCTTTACCACCACTATTCGCCTAACCTTGAGAATTGCCCTTCATAACCTTAGGTTCAATTTAGTTGAAGTTTAAAATACAATCTTGTAATGGTTTCTTGTTTTATTTGCCCATTCCTCTGATTTGATTCCAAGTCAGAAAGAAATCCAAGCCGATTAACTACTAGGCAAAGATTTTCCGACCGGGCAAAAAGAAGGCTATAAAAGGAGACCTCCAGCAGCAGAAATGGGACTACCACTACGACTATCTATCACATATCAGTCTCCGTATATCACATATTATCACTCTTCACATCAGATTCTTTCACCTACTCAAGAACAACAAGAAGATTGGTCTCGTTTCTCCAAATCATTGTTTTCCTCCCATCGTCACTAGCTCATTTTCGATTCTAATGTTCTCACTGGATTCCTTCTTCTTTCTCCCAAATCCTACCTTCAATTTGTTACCCACAAGTTCTGAAAGTTAATGAAAAGTCTTTGATTCATTCCTCACTAAAAGATACACTTTGAAGTGTTATTGTTCATCTTTTTCATCTTCCTCAGTTCTTTCTCTTAAAAAGCTGAATTCTCCATTTTCCTGCTGAACGGATTGTCTCTTGGGCAGCAGCCTTCACTCACAAATCCCGGGCTCCATCTTGTGAAACCCGGTTTCTCTTCTGGGAAATTTGGGCTTGGCTTGAATCCAATAGAGAGCTGAACCAGGCCTTACAATCACACAAAAAGGCTCCCACAAACATGAAAGCCCAAAGCTTCCTCATCACAAAAATACTATCCAAATCTAATCTCAAAAATAGATTTATTTCTGATCACAAAATTTAGTCAATAGGGTGGATGTAGATTGGGAGGGTGGTTTTGGAGAGACAAAGAGAGAGTTGTAGAAAGAATACTCATAAAAGAATATTAATTTCTAATTTCACTTACTGTTAAGAAAATACTCTAAATAAAAAAAAAAAGTTAGGAAGTTATTAGAATTTATCTTCTAGCACCCACAAAATTTTGATTTTACATTTTAATGAGGTGGCGCATTGTAGTCAACTAACGGTGTATAGAGTCGATACATCGTCAATGCATCAAATATTTACTCATAAATTTTATGTCCTCTCAACCCTCTCTTTTTGTTCGCATACCACAAAAGTTTGACTTCTTTTCAATTAGATCCTTCTTATATTTTAAAAATTATTACCCCTTATTCCTCCAATATTGCTTCAATTAAACTCTTTTCTTTGTTTAGTCTAAATATTCAATTGATCTAGCCGAATCCCACCCCTTTTATTAAGCCTTTTCTCAAACTTCCACCCAAGCAAATTTTCGATCTTAGCATTTTTTTTCCTCACCCGGTATCCAGAATTTTACTCTGACTAATTCGGATTTGATCCACATTGCACATCTAGAATTGGTGGGTGAGTCTACCAACGGGGACAATTAGATACACAAGGTCTCAAACTTGAGACCTGCTTAACCTGGTATCATATTTTGTTACCGTAGCTAGACCAAATCAACTTAATTTGGTCATAGTGTTACAAAAATTCTCAACAAATGCGCTTTCGGGATTAATTGAAATTATATTCTCGCCTTGTGTAGAGGCCTCTTACCACCTAAATCAATCACTTATTTTTCCATTAATATCAAATTAAATGCACATTTTTAATGCATTGGAAAGAGAAATGGCATAATGGAGTAGAAAAGTAAAGCAAAAGATCTATAAACTTTTACAAAATTATTGTCCTTAATAGAATGGAAAAAGCAGTGGCGAATCTAGAAATATTTGTTAAGGTGGGCACAACATTTTTCAGACATATTGAAAAAGGAAATTTTCAAATACTTTCTAAGTATTAGGTTTTGACACACTCACGAGTCACGTCGGTCTAGGGATATTGACCACTAGCCACTGCAATTTCTTACCACTTTTTGGTTCTTTAACTAAAATTATTTACTTTAGATTTTTTCCTAAATATGTTCTTTAATCAAGTTAGGGTGGACACTCATGATAAAATTAGTATGGACACCATAAACAATTCAACATAAAATCTAAACAAGTTTAGAATTTGAGGGTGAGCATGCACGCGCCCTTGGGAAAAAGTAGAAAGTATGTAGTAAATGGGAAATGATTGACTTTTGCTATAAATTACTCCTTATAAACCTACATTTAATGTTAATAATTGGAGAATTAAAACCTTTTGTTGACTACAAAACCAACTAGCTATATATCACTCGAGGGCTTTATCCTTTTTACTGTCGTTATGCATATCCATGCCAACCTAACCATTGTTTGGTTTGGGGGGTGGGGTTTGGAGGGGTGCATTCAGTTTGGTTGGAGGGGTTGTGAAGGGTGAGGAGTAAGAAGGGATCCACCCCACTCCTCCAAACCCCCCCCCCCCTTTTTTTGGTATATTTACAAGTTAACCTTGTTCGAGCCGAGTTGGCCCACTTTGAGGGTAAAACTCTCCCAACAATGATTTTCTCCATTCACAAGACTCGAACCTGAGACCTTGCTTGAGGGGAACAAGTGCCAAACCACTTGAACCAACCACTTGTTGGTTCCAAACCCCCCATTTTCCACCCCTGTAAATCGGAGTATTTGGGAGGGGTGGGTTTTGGACCTAATTTTCACTCCCAAATTTATACTTGAAATTTTATTATTAAACCGAAAATACCCTTATATCAAATAAAATATATTTACCCATTCCATCTTCTTCTCCAATGCTTTCCATGGCTTCATCTCCTCCATCTGGTAGCTTCCTTACTTCCCTATTCCAAACCCTCTCCAATGGCAAAGATATTTAGAACTTAAAGATATGGTTAAACTCGTATCAAAGTCCACAACCAAGGAAGAATCATCTTTGGTATGGTGATTGAGAAACAAGGTTATGTTGTAGAAGTCCCATGTACCCATTTGAGAAGCTAGAAGAATCAGCGTTAGAAGAGATCGACAACGATATGGAAAAGAGGATAAAGTGAAGGAAAGAGGGAAAAGAGAACAACCCATAAGAGAAATTCACAAGAAAGCTCTGAAACAAAGGTTTTACTGTGAAAATCTTGGAATGAAGTAGAAAAAAAAGTAAAGAAAATTTAATGTGTGTTTGATTTTTCATCTTGTTTGGTTTTATGTGAAATATAAGTTTTGTTTGTCTTTTAAAATAAAAGTAAAAAAATAATGATAACTCAATCTGGAGGGGATAATTATCCTTTATATAAAGGATTAAATTTGTATTGGCAAAAAAAAAAGGATTAAATTTGATACGTTGCCAAAAAAATATATGATTTGATAACTTTAATTATGTTTGACTTTTTGAGATAACTAATTACTCCCTCCGTCCCTAATTAGATGTACACTCTTAGTCAACAAATACTAAACTTTGACCATTGTTTATAAAAAAAATATGTAAATTTTAATTTTAAAAAAATATGTGGTGAAAAGTTTGTAATTCAAAGTTTATAAGTGTTACTTTTAAAAAATATTTTGTTTTATATATTTTTTATAAATAATGGTCAAAGTTTAGTGTTTGTTGACCAAGAGTAGACATTTAATTAGGGACAGAGGGAGTATATGATTTTATTTTTCTATTTAACTGTTATGTTGAAATTGGTTTGCATTACCCTTGTTTTCTGATCTTATTCCAAATATATACTATATATTATTTTTAGTGGCTATGGAAATTACTTAAAGGCCAAATTGAGGATTAATGTGGTGACTCCTTTTGGCTTTTTTTGGTCTTTTCTCACTTTTCGGGTGACTAAAAAGGCCCTCGATGAATTTCCTCCCTTACTTTTCCTGCTGCCATTTTTTGTAATTTACTATTTTTATATTTATGATTAAGTGTATTTTAATTACATATTAATTGTGTGTGGATATTAGGATTTACCGGTTCAACTCCTCTGCCGGAATTCCAAAGGACTGGTGCTATAAATGTATCTGCAATAATGGTTGATTCATGGGTAAACTATTGACATTCCAATTCTGTTTTCCTTTCGTCTTCATTTCTATTTGGGTGTGTTTCTTCTTCCCTAACAATTCTCTAAATTGATTTCACATGGACTCTGTTTTGTTTCCTAAAATTTCCAAATGGACGTTGATAAGATCCTTCCATTTAATTTAGTAGCGCCTTAGGATGACATAACCTAAAGTGGAGAGCTTTCACTTCTCACCGCAACATTTTGAGATAAATCTGGATTTATTTGGATTTATATTATAGTTAGACAATGCTAAGTACAATTATTTTGTGATGCATTGTGTAAATTACATATATTCCTGCAAATGCTCTCAACTAATTCAATTTTCCTACGACAACTATACATGCTCCTTGACTAAAAAAAATTAGGCATTCCTTAAGTCTATGGCGGTGGTGCCTTCTACGGCAGTTTGGGTACATATGCAGAAGCTAAATTCTTTCACCTACACCAGAGTTCATTAATTCAACAATTGCAATCAAGATTAAAAAATTACCGCAGCGTACTATGTTTTTTTAGATGATCAACATACATTTCAAGCAACAATTAATATTAGCTTTATTTTGATGAATTATCTAGAGATGGAGGAGTAGAGTATCAGCTTTATTTTGATGAATTACCTAGAGATAGAGTAGAATTTTGATAATACACTTTTAGAATGAAAGAGAGGTCATGTGTTTTGCTTTATATATGCGAATTATTTGTTTCGATGTATGAGTTTCTCCTAACTGATTAACTTATAGCCAATGTAATATCTTCTTACTAATTGACTTAAACAACTACAAAAAATATAGCCCTAATAAAAAGATGATTGTAGCGCACGCGCAGGCCGCCCTGCTTGTATCAATTATTTGCATATAATATATAGAATTATAAAATTAAATGGAACCAAAGACTTACTATTATTGAACCAATTAAAATTACTTTAATTTTAAATGGAACCAAAGACTTATTATTTTGTTTTGTATAAAAAAATAAATGTGTAAAAGAATTGGATATGTAACGGTAAATTTGTAAAATATACAACAAACTCCTCTCAATCCCTTTTTCCAACCAAAACAAAAACATAAGGACACCCCTTCTTACCCCTTCCTTAAACCAAATATAATTTTATTGCAACCCCTCCCTACCCCACCCTACCCCTCCCACCCCTCCTTCATTTGAACCGAACAAAGACTAGAGAATTAGGCGACACCACAGCCTACTATAGTAATAATTCCAAGCTTTAAAAAATGTTGAAACAATGGAATATGTAGTACTTATTTTATCTATAAATATATATATATATATATATATATAATGGTCCTTCACCCTATAAAACCCATCCATTCCAATATACCACTTATTTTCTCCATCTCTTGAAAGAGATGGGAATGCTAACATTTTTCATGATTCTCTTGATCATCCTCTTCTTCTTCGTCACCCTTCTAAAACACCTCCACAACCATCTCATACTTACCAACAAAAATAAGCAAGAGCTCCCTCCAGGACCCCCTAAATTTCCATTCTTTGGCAACTTACTATGGCTCCATAAATCTCTGTCACAAATCAAGGCCATTGTTCCAAGTCTCCGTGCAAAATATGGTGCCATTTTCACCTTGCATGTAGGCTCCAAACCTATAATCTTTATTGCAAGCAACTCGCTTGCTCATCAAGCCTTGATCGTTCAGGGTGCCGTCTTCGCGGACCGGCCTCCGGCAGTTCCCACAGACAAGTTCCTTACTAGTAATCAACATAATATTGGTTGGGCATTTTATGGCCCTACATGGCTCCTCCTCCGTCGAAATCTCACTTCCAATATCCTTCAACCTTCTCGAATAAAATCTTATTCATGTGCACGAAAATGGGTCTTAGATATTTTGATCAATCGCCTTACTTCTCATTCATTTTCCAATGATCAAATTGATGCAATAGAGCATTTCCAACAAGCACTGTTTTCTTTGTTAGCTTTCATGTGCTTTGGTGACAAGCTTGAGGAAAAGCAAATCCAAGAAATCAAGGATGTTCAACGTCGCTTGCAATTGAGTTTCGACAAATTTCAAATTCTAAATTTGTTTCCAAATTTGGGGAGAATTGTCTTTTACAAGCGTTGGGAGAAGCTTCGTCAACTTCGGAGAGACCAAGAAAATGCAATGGTTCCATTCATAAGAGCAAGGAAAGATAAAAAGGAATCTGAAAATTATAGCAAAGAGCCTTTTGTTCCTTATGTTGACACATTGTTGGATTTACAACTTCCGAAGGAGAAAAGAAAGCTTAAAGAAACTGAGATCGTAACATTGTGCTCTGAGTTTTTCACTGCAGGAACCGATACTACAAGCACAGCTTTGCAATGGGTTTTGGGATATTTGGTGAAGTATCCCAAAATTCAAGAAAAGTTATTTATGGAAATAAAAGGGGTCATAGGAGACGGAAAGAAAGAGATAAACGAAGATGATTTGCCCCAAATTCCATACACTAAGGCCGTAATTTTGGAAGCCTTGAGACGAAATCCCCCAACCCATTTCCTCATTCCACATGCCGTGACGAAAGATGTTAAGTTGAATGGCTATTCAGTCCCGAAAAATAGCATTGTGACTTTCATGGTGGCCGAAATTGGAAGAGATCCAAAAGTATGGGAAAATCCAATGGAATTCAGACCCGAAAGATTCTTAAAAGGATGTGAAGAAGGAGAAGAAGCTTTCGATATTACCGGAATTAGAGAGATTAAGATGATACCATTTGGTGTAGGAAGAAGGATGTGTCCAGGTTATGGTTTGGCATTGCTTCATTTAGAATACTTTGTGGCAAACATGGTTCTGAATTTCAAGTGGGCTGCAGGAAATGTTGATCAGAAAGTGGATTTGAGTGAAAAACATGAATTTACAACTGTGATGAAAAATCCATTGAAAGTCCATATCACTCCAAGATTGTATTAATCATAATTGTCAAAATTGTATTATTTGCCAAAAGAACAATTGTCATATATATTGTGGATCAAAGTGTTGTATTAATTAGTGATTTATGATATTTTCAAACTTGAATAAACCATTTAGTTTTCATAATTTTGATACAAATTGATATTTGCTTCTTCTTCTTTTTTTTCGTACAAATCCTAACCATTGGGTTCTAATAATATTTTCTTTATTTATTATAGGAAATATAGAGTTATCTAGAATCTTTGCAAATTAGGAGTTATTATCTGAGTATTTACCAATGGCTAAACGATCATTTTTCCCTTATTAATGGTGTTTTGGACATTTTGTCCCTAAAAATTTTAATTTGGACATTTTACCACTTGAAGTTTTACTTAGGAGTCCTAGTACCTCCGGTAATATAATTCCACCATTTTGACAACTTAATTATCTTAATTTAATTCTGCAAAAAAAAAATTCTTAATTTAATTACTCCGCTTGCAATTTTTTTTTTTTTGCTTTGACTTCACATTGATGTGGAGTAATTAAATTAAGATTTATTATCAAATTGAGTAATTATATTAATAAATGGGCAACATATAACTGCTAAAAAAAACTTTATGGGATAAAATGTCTAAAATAACCATTAGGCATTTGGCCTAATGGTAGACTATTAGACTCTTAGTTCCAGCCTACCTAGACCGTGGGATCTTGGATTCAAGTCTCACGAAATGTGAGTTTGTTTGTATATTTGGTAGATAGGTAGTTTATTTATGGGATAGTTTCTAGTTTGGGTTGAATTCTCATTTAGATGTTTGGGCATAGAGATTTATTTGAATTGTAATAAGATTTCACTGGGTTTGTTTTTTGGGGAAAGGGTTTGTTAGCTCATAGATTAGTGTTTCGGTAATATAGCTAATCATATAGCGGTGTACGAGTCTTTCTGTGCGTTTATAATCACAATCTCTTTAAACCAATAAATGAAAATGATTATTTCCTTAAAAAATATCTAAAATAATTCTTTAGGGAATAAATACCATAGTTCATGGGAAATGGTCATTTAGGCCATTCACCAACTAGTAATCATTTGTTTTAGGGCTTGTGTATGAATAGGGAAGATAACCATACCAAAGAGAGATATATTTATGAGTAAAAATCTAGGTTCGAGCCGTAACACTGTATATCTCTTATATATCAAAAGAATAAAGCATGCAAATGTGGCATATTCACAAATAATTTCTTTCTTCACTTAAAGAACAATAGGTAACATGTGAAAAATATCCAATGAAATAAAATAGAAAGACATTTGGGTAGGTTCTTATCTATTTTTTGTTATCAGTATCTATAATACTTTGCCATTTTCATATGTTTACAATATAACCACTATAAAAGATCATAACCCCGTTCCTCTATCGAATAGATGGTGACAAAGATATTTCAAAACCATGGGAGATTTTGATTACGTTTGGGATTTGGCCAAACTGCATGCAAAGCAAAATCCGTCTGTCCAACTCCAAAAAGCTTGAGAGTTGAGACTATAGCAAACAACACAAGAATTCATGAACAATCCGAATTAATTTGAAAACTGAGACATAAAAGAGAAAAACCAAAAAGCAAAAGCCATTGAATTTTTATGCTCAACATGCCGATGAATGCTGATGGATGATAAAATCTTTATATGAAAATTGGCATTGATAGTCTTGCAGCGGAACTTTTGGGGCATATAGGAAGGCTTGAGACTAGCTAAGTCACTTGCTTTATTCAATGTGATTGTTCAAATGGATGCAAACGTAGTGGTTAACTTCTTAAAGCAAGGTATTGACGCTACTCATCAGAATTCCACACTGATAGAGGAAGCTATGGCTTTGGGTAGAGGGACTGCATGCATTCGAGAGATTACACATGTGTATTGTGAAGGAAACTGGTGTGCTGACTTTTTAGCCAATATGGGTCAACGTTGTACACATGGTTGTTTGCTGCTTATGGAGCCACCCACGGGGATTCTGCATCTCCTAGAACAAGATACTAATCTTGTTGTTGTTTGTAGAGCTTAGCTGATGACAGTCGACATCTTATGTACCTAATAAAAAAAAAATAAAGCCCATGACCAAGTGACCCAAGAGTCAAATACCCAAACTATAGTAACTATTGGTTTAATTTGACAATAGGTTTTATCGAACCCATGATTGTATTTAGATCCAAAATATATATGTTAGCTATATATATGTAAGGCAATGAGAATGAAGAAATCAAGAAGAAAGTTAATCTCTCCTCATCTTATCCTCTCTAACTCAATCTGTCACCTCTCTCTCTGTTTCCAATCGTTGCCCCTCTGTTTCTCTCCCTACCTAGTTTAGAAATATATATAGAGAGAGAGAGACAAGATAAGTAGAGTTAGAGAGAACAAGATGAGGAGACAATAACTCTTCTTGGTTTCTTTATCCACATTGCATTACATATACTGAATCTAAATACAATCATGGACTCCATAAAGTCTATTGTCAAATTAAACCAAAACTTACTAGCTTGGGTATTTGTCTCTTGAGTCACTTGGTCATGGACTAGTTTTCGCTTTCACGTGCTTAACACGTGGCCAACACGTTTAAATTAAATACATATTTGGTGGAAGAATATTTTGGAATTCATCTTTATAATGATTTTTTGAGTCATCTATTGTTTTATCATAATTGTTATATGTTTTACTTTATAAGGGAATATTTCTATGCAATTATAAGTTTCTTCTAGGCCGATCTCCAAACCGACCATCCATTTTGCAAGTCCTCATTATCCACCCTCTAGGTTACCAACCAGTTTCTAGATTCGATTATTGTTCATGTCTTGTTGTTGTTGTTCGCTGAGTGTTTTTGTTTTATGGGGCTCGGTTTGTTGGGATTCCACTGTCTGAATTTACTAGTCGTTTGGTGTATTGCTCTTTTGTTGCTTTCATGAATAAAATTTACCTTTGCCTTAAAAAAAAAAAAACAGTTTCTAGATTGTTCTCCAAGATGCATTCTAGGATGCCCATCCATTTTCTAAGCAAATCTTGAAACCGCCTTCAAGGCTGCCCATCATTCTCTAGTCCAAGTTCTAAGCCAATCATAAGTTTTAAGGCTCATTCCAATCACTTCCTCTAGCATTTTCTCGATTTTACTTTATTTCTATAGCATCCTTATCAGTAATATGATGATTAAAACAATCTATTTGTGACTTCAAGAAGATACCAAGGTTTATATTTCTCCATCGATCGTCAATTATCTTCTTACAATCCACGGTGCTCTTTTGGTCGATCTGTAGCCAGATCCCAAGCCCCAAAAGAGGGTAAACATCAAGCGACTACTCAAACTTTTCTTCAACTTTGTGTCGCAACGTGCGGGTCCGGGGTCCCGAACCCTACCGTTTAACGACTTAAGGGAGAAAACCAAGCCTGGCCTAAAGGAGTCGCCACTAATCTTTTTTTTGCCTAGGTGTGATTAGCCACCTACTGATTATTAGACCTAATGTATCACGAGCTTGGCGACAGACACACTAAGTCTAATACTACGGTCTACGAACCAAAACCTTGATCCGGGAGTCGGTTACGTGTGGGGAAGGATTAGCACCCCCACAACGCCCGTCACTATGACGGTACTGAAAGTCTAACACTAATCTGAGGAAAATCCTAAATTGGTTGCTTTTAATCTTAAAGGCTTGATCTTAATCTTTTGTATCTTCTTAAGTCTTAAAACCTTTTATTCTCTAAAACGTGAAAACATGACAAAGCTTGCCCTTTCACCGAAAGAGCATTTTGGGAAAGTAGAATAAACTAAAATGCGGAAATGATGAAACTGACCTTTTCACCGAAAGGGTATTTTGGTAATCAAAAGTAAACTCAAATGCAAAAATGACAAAATTGACCCTTTGACTGAAAGGGTATTTTGGGAAAAGTAAACTAACTTGGATATGGAAAAGTTGAAATTGGCACTTCGACCGAAAGGGCATTTTTGGAAAAAGAAAGTACTAAACTTAGGTACAAAAAGACGAAAATGACCCTTCGACCGAAAGGGCATTTTTGGAAATACTAAACTAAAACGCAAAAAGACGAAAATGACCCTTCGTCCGAAAGGGTATTTTTGAAAATAGAAAATACTAAACTTAAATGCAAGAAGACAAAAACGACCCTTCGACCGAAAGGGTATTTTTGGAAATAGAAAATACTAAACTCAAATGCAAGGAGACAAAAACGACCTTTCGACCGAAAGGGTATTTTTGGAAATCAAAAGTAAACTCAAATGCAAAAGGATGAAAATGACCCTTCGACCGAAAGGGTATTTTCGGAAATAGAAAATGGAGCTTATATGCAAGAAGACGAAAATGGCCCATTACCGAAAGGGTATTTTTGGAAATAGAAAACACTAGACTTAAATGCAAAAGGCGAAAATGACCCTTCGACCGAAAGGGTATTTTTGGAAAAAGAAAGTATTAAACTTAAATGCGAGAAGACAAAATAACCCTTCGACCAAAAGGGTATTTTTGGAAATAGAAAATAGAACTTTACTTTTCATCATTTTATCTATTCATTTTTTTTGAATTTTCTGAGTTTTTCTTTAATTAGTTAACTAGACCATACTTAACTTAATTTCGAATTAAAGTGGGTCTTCTAGACATGATGCAAAGGATATAAGGACCGTCAATTTATTAAGAGAGCAGAACATTTAACTGTGGCCACTCTATAAACTCACTAACCCGGTCTCCGGGGCGGTTTATGGAACAGACCCGACCTAGGAAATCCCATAGAGGGGTATTCCATCTTCGGAATAAATGCTCGTCTCCCTCACCGTGAAACTCATATGATATTTAATGATGAGATGAATGATTAACCATCTCGTAAAAGGACGTTTAATCGGGGCCAGCTCATAAATCCACTAACCCGGTCTCCGGGGTGATTTACAAGGCGATCCCGACCTAGGAAATCCCATGGAGGGTATTCCATCTTCGGAATAAACGACCACTTTACAAAATAGTTAAGTACAGATAATGCATGCTTTACTGATGATTTTCTCTGGTCAATTATCAGAATTTATTAAGGAAAATCTTAATTTTAATCTAAAGATGGAGAAAAACAAATAAAGCCCAAGTGTAACCCAAGCCCACATACCTAAGTAAAGCCCAAATTACTATTAAGGTATAAGGCTCACAAAATGAGCTAAAACCTAACTACATGTGGCGAAACCCAATAAAAATATAACAAGGTCAAACCCAAATAAATCACCAAGTTAACCAAGTCCAAGGCCCAACAGAAAATTCACAAGCCCAAAGAAAGCTTAGAGAAGCCCAATCCCATTCAACCCAATCTTGATTTCTACTTAGTTTTAAAAAAAAACACTCTTATTCCTTAATTCCCCAAATATTTACCTAGCAACCTATTGGATTTTAGCTAAATTATTCTAAAAGAAAAATGATTTAACTAGTTAATCCACCTTAAATCTTCCTAGTAACCTACTTTAAACCCCATTCTTGCCTCAATTTTCTATTTAACTTAACTTCAAAAATCCAACCTTAATTACTAGTTACCAAATATCTTATACATTTATGCAAAGATCCCAGTTTTATTATTAAAGTTCACCAAAATCTAAACCCCTTCTTTCTTCACATATTTGCCTAAAGTTCTATCAATTTTTTTTTTTTACTAAATATTATATTTTGGTCACCATTACCTCTAAAGATTTCAACTTTATTGATGACCTAGTCCATATTGGCTAAAAAAATGACAAACTAAGTCTTAACCCTTCCAAGATCCAAGCCAAAACCTTTACTCCACATACTTACCAACAAGTTGATCGGTCCGCGCTGGCGCGTCAGACATTTTTTGTTATAGATTTTATTATTATTGTTTGAATATAGAAAGGATTTTGTTTCAAAATTTTGAAATTTTATTAGTATTTTGTGTATTTGTGAAGTAGTTTTCCATTTAAATGGATCTCAATTTTCTATATATATAACTTATTAATAATGATGGTTGAGTTTTATAGCTGTAAAATTCATTTTTTGTTGATAAAATCGTAGCTTGTAATCCATTTCTTATTCTCAGACATTAACCTTTGCTACTTAAAATATCTTCTTTCTCATAAATCTAATTAAATTCTTTCTATCACTATAGTTCGAGAAAGATGAGAGACGTTTTTATTTTTTTAAAAAAAATCATTAAATTAAAACAAAACCAATTAGTCTGAAGACTTTAATGGGTTTTACATATAATATTACAGAAATAGCGAAATTATGAAGAACAAAAGGAGGACACAAAGTGGGCAAATGAGTATTCAAAGTGGCAAAAGACCCAAATGAATTGTGAGAAACTAATTGAGGGTCTGCTTAATAAATAAATAATACATGATTTGATGGTCAATAAATGCTTTCACATTCAATTGGCTAAAAACTCTTGCAATTACAAAAAAGGGCTTGAGGAAAAGGAAATGGTGAGAAACTAACCGAGGGCCTTCTTAGTAATTAACCAAATGAGAAAAGACATAAAAGGACAAAAAATGTTCAAACCGAGCTTCCTCATCGATTCTTAAAAGGAGCTTTTAGTAATATCCCTGGGTGTTTCAAATATATATATATATATATATATAATTTTAAC